>ML779991.1:239220-259811 GCA_009831015.1 Picea engelmannii
AGAGATCCCTGCTTAGAAAGAAAGGAATCAGATTGCCTTGTTCTCTGTAGACTTCAATATCACAAGTGTGCTAAACAGAAGTAAGGCCTAAGGCTCCTGCTTAGACAGAAAGGAACTAAGTGCTTTGTTCTCTGTTAGATAGAGTTTACTGTTTCTGCATTATTATTTCCATGAAAAAGTATTGATACTGAATCTCTGTTGAGAATAAGGGTCCTGTTCTCTGATTGCAAGATAGTTGTTCTTTCCCATTGCAATGATGCTTTGAAAATGTAATCCAGGATTCTTAATTTAGCTGTGAAGAATTGCAATTAGGGAGATTTCTTTCCTGTGATCTAATTCAGAACTTCAGTTCACTTCAGCAATCATAGATAGAATGATTTCTTTACTACAACACTAAATGCTTTTGGAATTGAGCATATACAGTGCGTGGCTATCTTTGAAACAAAAGACTTCCCTGGGTTGATAATTTATGTTTCACTTGGTTGTTTAAAATTAATTAAGCAATTATAGTGACCAACAATATGATGATGAGCGAAGGTGTGGTGCTAAGACACTTCATTTATTATGTAGGAATTCAGGTAGACCCAGCCAAAATCTAGGTAAGTTTGGACATTCCAACCCCATCAACTCAGAAACAGGTAAGGAGTTTTTTAGGGCATGCTGGATATTACAGGAGATTCATTAAAAAAAAATCCAAACTTTCCTCTCCCTTGTTTTTCCTACTAACAAAAGATGTTGACTTTTGCTAGACTGACAATTGCGAATTGTCTTTTGCAGATCTGAAATAGAAATTGTTCACAGCTCCCATTTTGAGAGGGCCCAATTGGGATCTACCTTTTCACATTTCTTCAGATGCCTTAGACACTACTATTGGTGAAGTACTAGGGAAACAGGAAGACAAAGAGCCCTATGCTATCAACTATATCAGTAAGAACATGGCTCCTGCTGAGCTAAATTATACAGTTACTGAAAGAGAATTCTTGGCAGTTGTTTATGCAATCAATAAATTCAGGCATTATGTCACTAGTTATTCTACTTTTATTCATACTGATCACACAACAATTAAATATTTGATGAGTAAACCCATTACTAATGTCAAAGTAACAAGATGGTTGTTACTACTATAAGAATTTGACATCACTATAGTAGACAGAAGAGGAAAAGAAAATGTGGTTGCTGATTTTCTCTCAAGATTGCATATAAATGATGATAATTCACCTGTAGATGATTCCTTTCTAGATGAACATTTTTTTGCAGTATCTTCTCACTCACCTTGGTATGTAGACATTGCCAATTATTTGGTTGCAAGGAAGGTACCTCCACATGTATCTCTGCGAGAAAGAAGGAAAATTATTTAGAAGAGTGCTCGGTATAGTTGGATAGGGGGATACGGTTTCTACACAGGCCTGGATCAATAAATCATGGGATGTGTTAGAAATGATGAATTTTATGATCTACTTAAAGCTTTCCATGATGTCCCTTGTGGGGGTCATTTTGCTGATAAAAGGACTGGGCATAAAATTTTAAGGATGGGCTATTTTTGGTCCACCATATTTCAAGATGCCAAAAAGTATGTCCAAACTTGTGACAGTTTCCAATGCATGGGTCAACCAAATCATAGGGATAAGATGCCTCTCCAAACTCAAGTAGTGTTAGAGCCTTTTGAGAGATGGGCCATGGATTTTGTAAGGCCCATTAACCCACCTTCTAATCAGAAAGTATATATATTGGTCTGTGCAGATTACATGACCAAGTGGGTAGAGGCAAAAGAACTCATTAGGGCCTTAAAGGAAGCTATATTAGAATTCTTGTTTGAATATATGTTTGTTAGGTTTAGAGTTCCCAGAGAATTAGTAACTGATGGGGGACCCCTTTTCACATCACATAAGTTGGAAGCCCTACTTAGTAAATATCATGTTTTGCATACAACAACTTCTTCATGCCATCCACAAGGTAATGGCCAGGTGAAAGGTACCAACAAAGTCATAGAAGATATTCTTACTAAGACAATGAGGGAACATCAAAGGGATTTTTCTGACAGATTGCATGAAGCTCTATGGGCTTATCAAACTACTTGGAGGAACACAACTGGTTTATCTCCTTATGATATGGTTTATGGAAAGAGCCATGTTTTTCCCATTGAATTCGAAATCAAAACACTAAGAACTGCATCAACAGTCAATATCGACTTGACTATGGCACATAAGGCTAGACTGCAATAGCTCAATGAGCTAGATGAGAAGCATTTGGATGCTATTCATCAAACTACAGTGATTCAACAACAGAGAACAAAATGGCATGACCGAGTCATCAAGAAGAAATTGTTCCAAAAAGGAGATAGGGCTTTGTTGTATGATTCACGCTTTAAATAATTCCATGGTAAGTTGTGTACATGATGGCTAGGACCTTACGAGGTAGACACTGTTTTTCCCAACGGGACAGTCAGGTTGATCACTATTGATGGATCCAATACACAGTTACTTGCAAATGGTCATCGCCTGCATTTGCATCAATGTCCACTTTCCAAAGTATAATTTGAATCCAAATGTAAAGCTGATACAAATTACCAACTTTTAAAAGTAACAAAGCCTACTCCTTCCCCTTCTAAACCTTAGAAATTTTTGTTTTTCAATAAAACCTTGTATATAAATAAACTCTGCAATTTTTAATTTTTTCTGTTTTTTCCAAGATTTCTTTATGTTTCTTTTTTTTAATTTCATCCTGGAAGGGTATATGGTGGTTACTTTTGCATAGATGAATTGATAAAAAGAAGGGAATATTGAAGCAGAGGGAGCTGGAGGATTAGTTTTTGGAAGTTGAAAAAATTCTGAAAAACTCAGTCATACTGAGTTCGACCGGGTTTAGATGTTGTTACACCCTTTTCCGATGAATTGGCCAAATTACATGATTTCAGCCAATTTACATGTTGTTACACTCTTTTGGCCAATTTACATGTTGTTACACTCTTTTGGTCGATTTACACCATTTGCCCGACTATTTTGTCTTACATGTTGTTACACCCCTTCCGACGAATTCGATGATTTACATGTTGTTACACTCTTTTGGCCGATTTACATGATGCTAAACCTAATTCCACCATATGACCACAATACATGCCGATACACCCACCACTATGTTCCTTTTTCACTATGTCGCTTCACCCATTTTAGCATTTCCGCCACTATTCCATGCTGAAACACGACTATGTTTTCATTTCCACTGCTATCTTTTCCACTCTCTCCGACATGAAAGGCCTCTTCATTATTTCTTGATTTCATAGCTGTCGATTTCCAATGGATCGCCCAAAGAAAGGACTCCACCTCTGCTCCACTTGTCATCTCATACTTTCTCATGTTCCAGAGCCATCTGTCATCATCACAACTCTTTCACGTGGATCAGATGGCGGTTAGATAGTGTAGTTACTCCGACAAATTGGTTCATGTAGTAAGTTATGAGGTATGATACTAATCTTATGTGTCACAATGATGTAGATATAGAAGCAAGCTTTAATTCTTATCTAACAGTTGTCCTAAATTTCGTAATCCAAGAGCCAATACTATTAGTTGGGGTTGGAATGATAATCCATGCCGACTTACCATTCAATTTTATTTTTTTTAAATCATCTCCAACACCTTTTTCGGCCATGCTCATTTTCATTGAGACATTGTGTTCTTCCTGCACTACACCTTCGAAGTTGTTGTGTCTCTGATTTAGGTGTCGGTTTCTCCCCCTAAGTAACTGTAGACTCTAAAGCAACACCATGGGAGGATCCGTCGTGAGATACGAGCCAGAAAATTTGGATGCATTGCTACTACACCCAGATGTTTATTAAATATTTATCAAGGTTGGTTGGATTTCTTATTTCAAGAAGCTGCAGAGCTTTAATGAAGCAGAAGTGTTGTAGTTCAGTCAGAATCTCACAGAAGGGTATTCCATGGTGCATGGGGTAAGGATTTTGGTCACAGAAGAAAGCATTGTTGTTGTAACAGGGTTTCCGACCATAGGAGAACGATGGTTTAACAAAAAATCACATCTTCCTGATGTGCAAAGGGGTTTTCTCGTAGGCAATGAGAAAGTTAAGACAAAGGGATGAGGTGCAGATGTAAGTTCATTACTAGAACCATGGGGGAAAGTCTCGAAATTTGTAAAAAGGTAAATTACATGCGAAGGAAGATATCAAGTAGTTTGTTTTTCTAATTTTATACTGCTGTCCCATTTACAACATCAGGAGTTAATAAACATCCCTTATTACCTTCTCCATTCCTTGCATAATATGTCTCATTTTGTCAAGAAGTCAAAGCATCCCATGAATTGTCTTTCCAATCATAAACTGATAGGGTTATTTATTCATAGAGGAATGGGATTTCCTAATGACCCATTACCCAAATTACAATCAACTTATGTGCCTACTTTTATAGCCAAACCATAGCAGTCAAATCCTATGCCTTTGACTACACCAACAGTCAATGCCCCAGCTGTAACTGCTCAAAAGTCGACTTCGAACAACAAACACAAAATTATAAGTACCTCTCACATCGCTCATAAAATCATCGATAACATTGAGACAGAACAACCAGACCCTATACATACGAATGTGATTGAGCCGCATGAGCCTCAGCCCTTGGCTACAACAGCTATTGTTGCAGAACTTCCTTCTCCTCCTAAAGCTAAGAAAAAGGAAACCCTTTCTTTTGTTTCTACTTTACTGAGGAAAAGAACAAGGTCAGAACGGTCTACTACAACAACCATTCAACACCCCACTACAAATTCCAATCCATCAACTTCATCTCCTATTGAAACAACAACACTTCAGAACCCTCCTATTGTTGCAACAGTCGTTCAGACCCCTGCTGTCATTGCCATTGAATTTCCTTAGAAAACAAAATGTCAAACCAGGAGCAAGTCTTAGAGAAGCATTGAAATAGTTGCACCAGAGGAAACTCAGAACCTTCCTATTGTTGCAACAGTTGTTCAATCCCCTACTTTCACTGCCACTGAACCATCTCAGAAAAGAAAATGTCAAACTAGAAGGAAATCTCAAAGAGGCATCAACAGAATTGCTGCAACAGGGTGTCTTGATTTTGCTGATGCTTAGACAATGCCATATTTTGACATCAATGATACCAACCTAAGTGAGAAACTAACTTATTTTATGGAGGTGCGTATTCCAGGATTCACCTTCTGCAAGGAATTTCAAGAAACTATTCTATCATTGCAGGCCGAATGTACATGAGTTACAACAGAATCATCGACTTTGCTTGATGATTTTGTATGCCACTCTCTGAGTGACGATGTACAAATTATATCCGACCCCAGCATACCAAAACCTCCTCCTTGTTTGGTTGTGGAAGAACAACCACTTTCTCCTGACCTGGTTGTTGAAGAGCACCCTCCTTCTCCTAAGCCTAAGAAAAGGAAATCCCTTATTTTCGTCTCTACATTACCTAAGAGGAAAAGTAGGTCAGCAAGGTTTGTTGAAGCAACAGTTGGATGGAAGAATATGGAACAGACATTACCCATCCTTCATTGTCAGAAAAGTGAATGTTACACAAGAACCAACCTCTTCCCCGAACCTAGCTGTTACATAAGAACTAGTTACACAACCTCGAGAGGATAATGATGATGTGCCACTTGCTCAGCTATTTTCTCAGATTGAAAAGAAGATCTAGTGTATTGAAAATTCCAGGATTACTGCACTAATGTAAGAAAATGATAGCCTCAAAGAACGATTGAACTCCCTAACAAAGGACTTGCAGGTTGCTCAACAAAAAAACTCAGGAAAATCAACTTTGGTTGTATTATCACAGGAAACAACCGTTATGGATGAACATAGAGAGCACATGTGCGATAAATGTGGTGATATTTACTTTCAGGCATGGTATAAAATCATCAAAGTACCAAAGAATGGTTAGGCTGAAGAACCGATCACTTTCTCATTCAAAACAGTGTGTGACCTTACTGCACCACAAAAACCAGTAGGGCAGAGGAGATCTCAACATAATAAAGTAGTTTTTGGTTTACCAACAATTTTAAAACAGGAACCTCTGTTACACTCACCAGTTGTAACTCAAGCAACTCTAAGTTCTTCTGCTCTTGCAGACAAAGCAACACAGACAAAATTTTGAACAACAAATGTTTGGCAGTTTTCAAGGACAGAGTTACCTCCCTAACTGAGATTTAGTGTAAGGCTTGAAACTGTTTTGCATGAGGACATGCAATGTCTTCAGTTGGGGGGAATGTTAGGACCCAAAAATGTCCCTTTTTCGCTATATTGTTTTGCTCATTCAACCTTACCATTTCTATGATAAATTCCTACTATATTGTTTGTTAAGACCCTTTTTCCCAAGGTATGAGTCATTGATCTTGATTTTATATTTTATTCACTTAACACGTTTGATTGGTCGTATTTCTAATATTTCACCCATAAATGTGAAACTAATGATCAAAATGTGTAAGGAAGTCAAGACTTGAATAAAGATCGTTGTTGCTACACCAATTCCTATAGATGTGCGCTAGTCCAGGATGTTGTTACACAAACTACATCAACTGTGCACCTTTCCTGGAAGCTATCACACTTGTTGCAATAGACGGCCACAAATCCTAGAAGCTGTTACACCAACTACAATAGATGTGCACCAATCCTAAAATGTTGTTACACTCACTGCAACAGATGATAACTGATCCTGAAAATTGAATCCTGAAGATTGATCTTTTGTTGTTATATGTCTTGGATCACACTGATTCTTTTTCCTGATTTTGTGAATATGACAGATCTCTTGTATCTTACGAACAAATTGAGAATATGGGATTCTTAAGGCTATTCTAAGTCCATTTTGAACTGAATGAATCTATCTTTAAATACCAGATCTTTTGTAATCATAGGACAAATATTTTTTGTGGAACAGAGAGTGAAGAAAGAACATATTGTATTAGAAACCTTTTTTTTTAATTAATAAAGAGTGGATTGAGTTTCTTTAACTTATTGTAGCCTATTTTTTGAGTGGATTCAATGAGAAGGAAAGGGCCCACCTTCCTCACAGAATCCCCTCTGTTTTGTGTTTTGAGTTTTAGATTAGTTACTTTGATTTGTGTGATTACTCTGTTAGCATTCTTAGAGAACAATTGTTATTACAGTTCAGTTCCTTCCTGTTAATTGCGCATCAGTGTGTCTTATGAGAATTAAAGGTCAAGTGTTGTATACTACTGGAGAATTTTATTTTTGCACTAGGTAAAACTCTTCTTTCAAGTAAAAGTAACTAGAAGTGTGAATTTCCTTCTTGCAATTAAAATAGATTTCCCTTCGGCAATAAGCATAGGATTCCCTTCTGCAAGAATAAAACAGATAATCCAGGATTCTTATACACTCATCAATTTAGATTTCAATTATGCAAGTGTAATTCCAATTCTGCAAAAATAGATTAGAACTCCAGTTGTGTCAACAACTTGTGTTAATGTTCCGTTTCCAAAACTCTGTTTCTTTCAATACTGCAACTTGATTAGTGTTTGCTTTCATCAATCTAGCATAGACTGTGCACAATTATCTTGCAATAACAAAACTTCCTTGGGTTTGACAATTTATATTGAACACCTTAATTATCTATTTATTTAGATAATTAAAGTGCCCAACATCATGTCTTCCAGTAATTGCTAGGCTTCATCCATATGAGGGAAAAGGTGAGTTTGATGACTCCCTCCACATAACATACATGGGAACTTGACTCTACTTTTCTTATTCCCAATGGTATCTTGACTAGTTGACAGGAGGTGGCAAGGGTGTGTAGACCATGCTTCTATAACCTTGGATAGACCAGGGAAATCCTTAAGAAGATGGCTACCTGTACAAATCCTGCAATGGTACTTGGGATTACGGGTTGTTTGGGTGATATTGGCATCATCAACATGTTGGATTACTGAAAGGGGGGGTGAATCAGTAATAGCAGAATTATAATCCTTTTTAACCAAATAATCCAAGTATTATATCAATGTAGAATTAGTATCGAATAATGAGAAATAAGAGATGAACAATCACACACATACACAGTACACCAGTGTTTTATGTGGAAACCCAAAGTGAGAGAAAACCATGGAATGCTTTTTCTTATATGACTTGAAGAATTACATTCATTGGAAGCATAAAATTCCTTTGTTTTCTAGCTGCAACTGGAAGGAGGATCCAACCCCCTATTTTCTTAGGCTACAACCTGAGGGAAGCTCCAACTCCCCAATTCTCTGACTACAACCAGAAGGAGGCTACAACCCTCTATGTTCTTTGGCTACAACCGGAAGGTGGCTACAACCACTTGTCCTTGCCCCATCCAACCGCCCTAAAGTAGAATTAGAATGATGGAACCACTTTAACACTATCACTATGAGATATACCGTTGTAAACCTGTACCAATAAACCTGAACCATGCATCAACCTATACCTCAACCTGTACCATAAACAAGTGCATCAACCATGCACCAACCTGTACCATAAACAAGTGAAACCAACCATGTACCACATATGTACCAATCATGTGTTAAGTACTCATCAACTATGACTCATTAATATGTACCAACATCATCAACTAAACACCTCATGTATGTGCCAACTCATCAACTACTTGCCTCAACCATGTACCCAACTTATACCTCAACCAAAATCCCTCATCAATTTAATCATCCAAATATGATTTGTAACTCTATAATAAACCTGGTGTATATGATCACATACCTACAAACCTTCCTTAACTTTAACAACAAGAGACTAGCATTTTCATCAAACTTTTCTTTAGTCTCACACGACTAGTCCTGGATTAGTCAACAACCCTAACTTGAAATAATCATAACTATGTACCTGTAATGAATTAAGATATGAAACTGATACATAACGTTCTTTAGTGTGTTTTATGCAATCTCTCTAGGTATAACTACATGGAACCTCTCAGAAAATGAGTTATAGAAAAGATGGCATACCTTGCTGAATTTTGGCTTATTCTAGAGAGCGACCTTGTAGAGCGTGCCCCGCACGAAATATTTTTTTAATCGATCTGAAAATATTACACAACATACTAGAGACTATACTATAACAAACACATTTTTTTTTACTAAATTTGGATCTGTTATGAAGACGTTATGACGTTTTTACGCGAAACACCTGTTTTTTAGTAGTTTCAGGACTAGCCACAAACCCTATTTTCCACGAAGTGTAACTCCAAAAATACAACAACCCACAAGATGAATTTTTTACCATAGATACTTGGATATGCTTCCTCAATGGTATAGAAATTTCATGGTCTGAATCATTCTAGAAAAAGAGTTATTGCGAAAATGGTGAGATGACCTGTAAATAACATACCTTAGAAAGCATCATCAAAAGAATTTATCTTCCTTGAATTACGACCTTATTTTCTTCACCTTCCCTTAGACATTAGGCTTAGATATCATTTGGTTACCTCAGAAACCTATAGTTATTCAATATTCTCAAGTGTGTGTTAAATGAGAGAGCCTTGCCTCTTATTTATACTCTCCAAGTCGCTTCCTTAAAAACATCTTCTAGGTCACTTTGCCCACTTTCCTTATTTTAATGTTAACCCACTTCTAATTTCTCCATTAAATTTTTTTTGTATTCACTTTGAATTATAGTACACTCATCACTTCACTGTAGTAGCCAAAATTAACAAGCCTAGTAAAATCCTTACAACTATGCATAACATTTCTAACATAGAATTTCTGAGTGCGTAAATAATTCCTTAGCTTCAAATAAGCATATAAAATTTCAGCAGAATTTAACATTTAACTACAGCATGAAAATAAATCAACAATTGACAATAAAATACCTGCTTCTGATGCTAATTTCCATTGATATGGCTGTCCCTTCCCTGTTGCCTTGCTACGCTTGATGCACTCACCAACTCTGCCCAAACCGACTAACCTCCCAGCCAGCTAGGAGCACCCTGTCCGGCTCCCTAGCTCCAGTAAACTAAAAGGAATCTTGTCCCCCATGCCCAAAACCCCTAGCAACCCAGTGCCCCCTGCAATGATACTCAAAGACTGCAGAACTCCACCACAGAACCAGAAAATCCAAGCAAAGAAACCAGAACTCTCGTCCCCCTCCAAAATGCTTCCTCCCCCCAAAATGATGATCCTCCTTCCCCTAAGACTCCTCTCGTCATATCCCTCCTTCACCGACTCTTTCCCCCTCATTAATTTCCTTATCCCTTTATTCATTATCTTATCCTCTTATTTAATGTCTTATCCTTTTATTTATTGTTTCTTATCCTTTTATTTAATGTTTCTTATCCCCTTTGTATACGTAAGTCTTTAATAAATTAAATTATTAACCCCTTTAACTTATTACCCATGTTATTGAATGTGATATGTAATCAATTAATTAATCAAAAGTTATAAACAATTAATTAATAAATAAATATTTAATTAATATTATTAATGCTAATCAATATTTAATTAAAACCATATTAGGACAATTAATTATCAAATTAATTATAATTAATAATCCCTATACATCTATTTAAGTAGGGTTGTTACATACACCCTCCCTTCAAGAAACTTCGTCCCGAAGTTAAGGTATCTCATGGTACAAAAGAAAAGAAGCATGGTTCATACATTCATAACAATTAACTGACATTATTAGTAAGTAAGTCAAGAAAACTCATACATACTAGTGTGCATGTACAAGAAATGCATGTGTAGCTAGTACATACAAGTCTCATGCATGTACTAATAATCAATAACTATCACCCTTTAGTAATTTATGTATGCGTCCAATCCAATCAACAAGACTAGTCTTTTATAAAACACAACAACCAATCAATTGTTTGAGAAATCCTTTAATTACAATTATCCGTTTCAACAATTTTATTTAGACAATTGTGGTTTAGTTACGAAATTATGAATATTCATATATACACATTTTCTTTTTAGAAGGGAAAACATTAAATTCCACCAGAAGACAAATCTCCATACTTTCTCAAGTATTTCTACTCATCCTTTCTCCCTAACTTACTTCCATCTCCATTCCTATCCTTCCTCCGCTGGACTATCTTGGAGCATCAACTATATTGACCTAACTCCAAATAGAACCCATAAGTGAAAGTGTCGCTATCTTAACCAAGCTTCCCTAGTAGGCAACTGACAGTCATCATCACACGTCTTGGGGAGTGTGAGCTAACACCATCCTCCCATGACTTCAGGTTTCAGAGGATACACAGTGGGAAATGCCTCCACCCCTTCTAATCATAACTAGGGTCCACACCCTACAATGGAATATACAGTGGCACCATGTTGTTGGGGGTTTTGACATCGTTTATTCAGTTTTGGGCAGTCTTATCACCTGAAATCCTGCACTGGTCCACATATCATAGCAATGCATCCAAACCAATATAATTTCACATACAAATATTTTTACCATAATGTTTCTCATCTAGTGATCATGATATCCACTTTCATCATCATTATCCCTTGGCTATTTCATAGCCCATAACCTGCATATTAGTCTGTAGCACAAACTCATACATTTCTATGCATTATCATCATGTAATTGCATACTATCATCATTTCAATTTGGTATCCCTGTATCGACAACTTAACATCGAAGTTTTCAAGTTACAAATAGATCTAATAATATTCCATTATTCAATTTCAACACCCATTCATAAGATTATCATTTACCAAAATAGATTGCATCATATCCAACATCATTCTAATAGTATTTAAACATTCATAAAAAATTTCATTCTCACAATATGTCGCATCATATACATCATCATCAATAACATTTAAACATTTGTAAAATTTACATTCACATAGTAGATCGCATTACATACATCATCATCAATAACATTTAAACATTCATAAAAGTTCATACATTTTAAATTTTAAGTGTATCACTTAATAGTTTCACTGTGACTAGAAAAATAAAGTATATAAGCCTCAGGTAATCCTGTCTGTCTAAGTCAAAAGGTGGTGTTACATACACCCAACCTTCGAGAAACATATTCTTGAGGTGGTCAAAAAAGTGAGGGATAGTCTCATTGTAGTGTCTCAGCATCTTCCCAAGTAGCAGATCCTGGACTATACTTGTCCCATTGGACCTTAACTTGGTCTACCAGACGGTTCCTGAGTTGTCAGACTCTACGGTCCAATATGCGTAATGGTTCTATCGTGAGAGTTCCCACGTCTGATACCTGCAATTCCTTCCAATTTAGTTTATGTGATTTATCAGCAACATAATGACGTAAAACAAATACATGAAAAACATTGTGAGTTTTATGCAAGTGGGGTGGCAATACGAGACGATAGGCAACGAGTCCAATTTTCTCTTTAATTTGGAATGGTCCTATAAATCGAGGTGACAACTTTGTCCCCTTCCTGAACCGTATGGTACTCTTATTAGGCCGGATATGAATGAAAACCTGGTCTCCCACTCCATAACTTCGGTCGGTCCTATGTGCATCCGCATAACTTTTCTGCCTATCCTATGCTTCCTTTAGTCTCTGCCTAATTTGAATCACCTATTCCTCCATCTCTTGAATCAATTTTGGCCCAACTGTTACTCGGTCTTCTAATATTTCCCAACTCAATGGCATTCTGCATGGCCTTCCATACAAAGCTTCGTAGGGTGGTATTTCGATGGAGCTATGAAAACTGTTATTGTAGGAAAACTCTACCAAAGGTAGGTACTTCTCCCACTGGGTTTGATTATCCATGACATACATCCTGAGCATGTCTTCCATGACTTGATTCACTCTCTCGGTTTTCCCATCTGTCTCACGATGATAAGTTGTGCTTAAATTCAACTGAGTCCCCCACGCTAACTGCAAACTTGTCCAAAACCTAGAAGTGAATCTGGAGTCCCTATCTGAAATGATCTTCTTAGGTATCCTGTGCAAACGGATAACCTCATTTACAAACACACGTGCCACATCAGTGACATCGTAAGTGTCTCTAACCGGAATACAATGAGCACTCTTGGTTAACTTATCCACTATCACAAGAATGGCATTGTGTCTATGAGATGTGAGCAACAACCCCACATTAAAATCCATAGAGATGACTTCCCACTTGGACATAGGAACATCATGTGGTTGTAGGAGGCCTGCCGAGTGATGGTGGTCAGCTTTCACTTGTTGACATTCTAGGCACTTGACGACGAAATGGACTACATCATGCTTCATGCCTACCCAGAAGAAGAGCTTCCTCATGTTTGCGTACATCTTCTTCACACCCAAATGTGCACAATAAAGTGCTCTATGGGCTTCCTTTAGTATGATGCTTTGGATATCCCCATTTTCAGGGATGTACATCCTTCCTCAATATCTTAACAGTCTGTCTGCTTCAAGACTATATCCTTCATACTTTGGATCTAACTGCCTCCTGCTCTGGAGGTTTGAAGTAACCTTTAAATACCAACTGTCTCCTTGGATTTGTGTCAACACATGTTCCCTTATATTGAACTTTAAGGGTACCAAGGAGAAGATACATGGTCTCCTACTCAAGGCATCTGTGACTACATTTTCCTTTCCCTTGATGTACAAAATACCAAAATCGTACTCACTCATAAACTCACTCCATCGCCTTTGCCTGGAATTTAGATCTCTTTGAGTGAAGAGATGTTTTAAACTTTGATGGTCCATTTTAAGCTCAAAGTTTCACCCCACAAGATAGTGCCTCCAAAGTTTCAGAGCTAGCATTACAACTTCCAACTCTAAATTATGAGTTGCGTATAACTCTTCGTGTTTCTTCAAATTCCTTGATGCATAAGCTATCACTCCTCCATCTTATATTAGCACAGCCCCAAACCCTTGCTTCGAGGCATCTGTGCAAACTATGAAGTGCTTTTCCATATCTGACACTCGTAGAATTGGTGCACTAGTTAGTAACCTCTTAAGCTCAATGAATGCACTATCACACTTTTCTGTCCATTCATGCCTGACCCCCTTACGCTGCAAGGTGGTGATGGGTTTCGCTATTTTGGAGAATCCCTCCACAAATCTCCGATAATAATCTACTAGCCCCATGAAGCTTCTCACCTCATGGGCATTTTTTGGCACTGGCCACTCCATAATGGCCTTTACCTTTTCTGGGTCCACAGAAATTCCTTCACCGAAAATGATATGACCTAAATAGTGACTCTCTTTTTGGAAGAAGGAACACTTTGACAACTTCCCATACAATTTGTTCTCTCTAAGGCAGGACAACACTACTCGTAGGTGTTCCTCATGTTCTCTTTCATTCTTGGAATAGATGAGGATGTCATCTAGAAAGACTTGTACAAAATGGTCTAAGTAGTTCTGGAATACGCCGTTCATGAGGCTCATGAATATGGCTGGCGCATTGGTCAATCCGAAAGGTACTATGACAAACTCGTAATGTCCAAACCGAGTTCGAAAGGCAGTTTTTGGGATATCGCCCTCCTTAATCCTTAATTGATGATACCCTGATCGTAAATCGATCTTTGAGAATACTGCTGCTCCTTTCATATGATCAAAGAGGTCATCTATCCATGGCATCGGGTACCTATTTTTCACTGTAGCAAGGTTCAAATCCCTGTAGTCTATACACAGTTGTAAGGATCCATCCTTCTTCTTTACAAAAATTATTGGTGCACCCCAAGGTGAGACACTGGGCCTTATTAGCCCTAAGTCTAGTAACTCTTTCAATTGCATTTGCAACTCACTGGGCACTGTCATCTGATACAAAGTTTTGGAAATTGGTTTTGCACCAAGATTTATCTCAATAGTAAAATCAAGCTCCCTCTCAGGAGGTAACCCTGGTAACTCGTTCAGAAAAACCTCCTTAAGTTCTGACAATACTACGTACTGATCCAATGAGGGTCCCTTCCTTTCGTCCACTGCTTCCACTACATATAGTCGACACCCTTATCTCAAGCATCGCTTAACCTTCATAGTTGAGATAAAGTGTAATGACACTTTTCTCTATACACCCTGGATCTCTACTGACCTTCCTTCGTCATCTACACAGAGCACCCTTTTTGCGAAACAATCTACCAAAGCTCGATGAGCTACTAACCAATCCATTCCAATGATTAGGTCATATGCCCCAAGAACAGTGATGTATACCTTCAACCTGGTTGTACACACTCCCAGGTCTATTATACAATTATCAACACTAGGTCCTACCACTTTTTTTTCTCCCGAAGCCATCTCGTCTTGTTTAAATTCATTGTGCTCATAGGCTGCCAACCCACTCTTTTCTAATGTAGATGGTGAAATGAAACCATCTGTCGCACTAGAATCAAATAAAATCTTAACATTGATATGATTTAGCGTACCTGATGACTCCACCACTGTGGATTGATGTTCGGCTTGGCGATTATTAATCGCTGCGTAAATCTGGTGGATGCTACTTGCTCTTCCCATCGGGGCCTTCCCTTCTCTATGCGTGAATCCTGATTGTAACTCTGGGAAGTCACACCGGTAATGGGGTCCTCCACATCCCCAATAGGTAACACAAGATTGAACCTGCACACTATTCTATGACTTTCTTTGAAATGAGTTCCTTCCCCTAGAACCACTGCCCCTACTAGCTGTTCCCTGAGATGGCTGTGGACCTGTCTATGTCATTGGCGATGAACGAGATGTTGCACTCACTGCTATTGAAATCCTTGTAGCTACTATCCTTGGCGCAACTCTGTTACCATATGGAGGTGGCCTTGAGCCCCCTCCCCTGGGAAGTGTCCTCGGTGGCTGCAGGTGTGAGTCTTTAAGGATTGTAGAGTGGATTTCAAGCATTGGAGCTTAGCGGTTGGCTTTGACTGGTGGAATGGAATTAAAGGGCTTGGTGATTGGCTCGATGAGTTGTTTGTAAGGTCTCATGAGCTTGACGCTAGGATAATCGAAGTTTGTACTTTGGGATACACTCTATTACCATTAATCTATTTAAGTATATGTATTTATTTGTAAAGACTCATGAGGGTGCGTTGGTGTTAGTGCTCTTCTCAAGTCACTTCGCTTGGTGGGTGGTCTTGGGTTCAAAACCCATGGACCCTCTAATATTTTAATTAACTTTTAATGTAGTTTAACTTTACACTAAATTATAATTTAGGTTAATTAACTGCTTAATTAACTTTAAATTAGTTTAACTAAATTAACCTAAATTATCTTTAAATTATGTTATTTTAAAGTTAATTATCTTTACACTAAAATAAGAATTTAAACGAACACACACACAATTTATAAAATATTTTTTTTTTAAATAAATAATAGAAGAAAATCAAAATAATTGAAAAACAAGTGCGGGCACGCATTGATTCGTAAAGATCCTTTAATGACTATGGTTGATTTTTTAATTGCATGTGTTAATTATCCATTTGAGAAGCTTAATGAAAGAATGAGGAAATAAGAGGAATTATGACAACCATATACATATATGCAGATCTGAAATGAAGTAATAAATAACAAACCATAACAAGAGAATTGATAACGGAGTTTGGCACAACGTTGCCTACATCTTCGGGCTTTTGTCTCTGTGGGGGAGGCTTCTTTATTTCTATTCAAAATCTCAAAAGTACATCGTAGCAGTGCCAATTGGCTACAAGACTGATCTGGTCATGTTATTCTAGATCTCTAAAACCCAGTAAAAGAAACGGCATGCAAAATGGATGACCGGAGCTCCCAGAAATGGCCCGCAAGCATCTGCTCCTCAATATCTTCCCTGCATAAAAATGGCTGTGGCTTGGCTTCCCTTCAGCATAACTCTACTCTGACTGTCCTCCTTGGCCTCAAACAGGCCTGGTTTTTATAGATCTGAAGTTGGTTATCCATCCCCAACTTCCTCCCAAAATCTGGCCTCCAAAAATGCCCAATATCTCCCAAAAATGGATAAAATCCTCCATTAGCAGGCTTAAAATCAATAAAAAATCAAAACCATACAATAAAAACCACTTTTGCATAGTTATTTGGGCGCAACCCCCTTTGCGCTAGCTCCCTGTTCCTATGGGCACACTCCACGTGCTCTGTGACTAGCCCCTGCATGCTGGCCCTCAAACGGAATCCTTAACTCTCGGTCACATGTGGTAACGGTATAGGATCGTGCCCCGTACCTTGCGCTAACAACCCAAACAATAGGCCTTGGTTTACATGGAGCCGCCCGAGACCTCGCGCTGGAGGTTATACACGGTCTGCGTCCCCTTTGGTTATATGCAAGTAATGAAACCGTGGGCTAGGGCGAAGCCCCAGCCCTTTCCGCCTCCAACCAAACATTTGATTAAACATAAATAATATATTTTCCATATACATATTAAGTAACACCAGCAGGTCGGGTGGTAAGCCCGGTCCTGCCAGTCTATAGCGCGGAGGAGCTTTGGGGTTCGACTCCGGTAGAGTCCATAAAAATTTTCATAACCCGAAAGCCAATAGAGGGGTGCCACATGTCGAGCACCGGATGGTCCACGTATCTTCCACGTACCCTGCCACCTATCTCCCAGTCATCACCGTACCTGCCCAGTCAACTTGCTGACGTCATCCCATGCCACATGTCACCCTTACAGTGGTGACATGTGTCACGCTCGGACTGGTCCAACTCACCTGGAGTATACCCCGTCACCTACCATGTGTCTTCTCCAAGAGATACCACATCAAATGTATGATTGTACAGTCTGTACAGTCAGCCTGCCACGTGGCACTATACAGACTATACAATCACCATTTGTTTTTGCCTATTTGGGTTTTCAAACATAATGCAATATATTTTGCATACAGAGCCCATTTGATGAAGTAAATATATGGCTGGAATGAGGAAGATGAGACGGATGCAATGGTGTTGGTTTCATCAGATTTCGAGCACTTTCATTTTTGAGCCTTTTTTAGCCCTGTCAGGCTCCTGGATCCGCTTCTAGATCACACATGGATTCTGCATGCCCGCCTTGCTTCCTCCAATGCCCCTCCCTTATCTTAACCGTAACCTTTCTTGTCGTAACCCTAATTCCTCTTTTCCTCTTCGTCTCTTCTTGCGAGGTCTCTAGTTACCCGGTCGGCCGCCATGGCTTTCTCTCATGGCTTCTCCTCCTCGTTTGTCAGGTGTTTGGTTTCTGGCGTTGGTTGTTGGCTTGTATTATGTGTGTTGTTTTGCATTGAGCTCGCAGACTTGTATTTCCAGGTTTTTTTTGTTTGTTTTGGGTGGTCGTTAGCATGGCCTCTTGCTTGAATCTTTAACTACTTCAACTAGCCCAGCATTTAGACTAGTTATGGGAATACACCTTAATGTTTGTTTTGTCTAATTATTATTGTCTAAACATCAACATAGATGAAATGTCCAATCTAATAACAACCTGGTGTGGTGTATTATGCATTAGGTTCACCTGTCTCCTGGCAAATCATTTCCATTCCATCTGGTTGATTTTCATGTTTATGATTTTATTTATTTATTTTGGGAAACGAGTTCAGTAACTATATTTGAAGTTACCAAGGATTATTGCAGTGATAATGAAGATAATATATGGTATTACAGACAAAACATGCACTATTGAAATAATTCACAGGTACACTTTCTATCCGCGAGATGCTCTAAATGTTTAAAGAGATTCGACTTGTCTGTCTTGTACAAAAATTTTGTTGCTTTTATGTTGAGATTAGGTGTACAGTCCTTGTAAACTGATGGTGGTCACTGTCGACATTGTCGATAGAATTAGGTGATCAAAATCTGAGATTGAAATCATAATTTCCGTGCCGAGAAGGTTTTGATTGAATCTTGCACATAGTCTTTCTTGTGGCTTGGTTCTTGTTGTATGTCGATGAATAGGATTTCAAGGTTGAACATTCATACCTCATTGTTTGGTGCTGGATTTACATACATAATAATAGATCGAAATTGATGGATAAGGCCAATTTTTTTTTTTTTGAATCTTGGGAGGCTACGAAGGCTAAGAGATGGGGACTGAAGTCCATGGGCTTGTAATTTAAGTCTGCATATGTTGAGTTCTTGGGCAATCCAAGTTCATGTTGTCTAATATTATCTTTCAAAGTTGTCTAAGGGTGAGAACTGTTTATTAATACAAAAAAAAAAAAATTCTTTTTGTTTGTGCAGCTCATGGCTCCTTGGCCATGGCTAGGCGTTGGGTTTGGGCTGCCTGTTAAATGTTGGACGCATGGTGTAAGAAACAGGCCTGTGGGCTCCTTCATGGCTTCACCTCGGTCTCAACTTTTATTTGCGTGTGGCTATGTGGTGCTAACCTGTGTATTCCATTTCCCACGATAATTTGTCATTGGTGGGGAGGATATTCGACCTGTAGTCGGCCATGACCAAGCACGATGCTGTTAACGATGCTATTTTCAAATCATGAAGGAAAAATTCTTCTTGAAAGGTAACTCCGTCCATCCATTGTTCATGGGATTCGATCTACAGCTTGATTTTCTTAATTTTATAAATTTTATTAGGGCTATAATTCTATAAATTTTATTTGCTGTGGCATATTTTCCATTTTGAAACTTCCATTCTGTAGCTCTCCAATATAGATTCTAAAAATTGTTGGTACCTCATGAAGGAGATGACTAAAGACCCTCTTACTGGCCTTTTGTAAGCGGACTGGTGCCTGTAAAAGCACACAAACCAGAGATGCTCGCACAGATGCAACTCTCATGAAAGCATTCTTTGTTGTAGTGAGATATGGACTCCATCTAACCAGGAGACATGACCATTGAAAAATCTTGTAACGTGCTAAATTTAACCCAACCTTCACATGTTTCTTGGCAGATTGAACAAGAGCTTTTACAATTGCAGGTTCAAGGTTTTTATGATGATAAAATATTTTCTTATTATAATTATATTTTTACTAATTGGTTTAACATATGTTTCCTGGATATAGTATTTGTTGTCACCAGATTTGTACATAAGTAAAATAATTTATAGAAAAAGATCTAAATAAAAAAGAAAAGTTCTTATAGATTAAAAAATTAAAAAGGGTTTTGGCTAAATAATATAATTTAATGTATTTGATGATATCTCATCCCTATCAATTTGATTCAATTTAATAATTTATTATATTTATTCACCGCATAAACTTCCTCTTTTCTATCTCTTATCCATCGAAAAAAATAAAAACTTAATGACAAGATCCCACGACCCTCGAAATCCAAGAACAAGAGGCCAGTTTGCCCAGCGGATCTTGCGGCTGGAACCCAGTTTTAAAGGTATATTTATATATTTCATTCACATAATTTGGTTTTTCTGTCTACGCATGAGTTATTCTTTGCAATGCTTCATGGTAAACGCTACTTTTGATATGGCTTCCTGCTTGATATGGCCGGTCATCATATATGAACAAGGTCTTCAGGATTATATCAACTAATAGTGATGCACAATCAATATTAACTTCGCTTGGTTTATCCAGGGGGAATAATATTATCCTGGAATATGACAATCCTCTATTTAGTTGAGGAAGTATAAACATCATGAGCTGCAGCCTGTAGAACCTCCAAAGCCTGCGCCATGTTGCAAATCTCTCCTACTTCTTTCTCTCCAGTCCTAGCACCTCAAATTGTTGCATTCTAGAATTTTAGGGTGGGGAAGTTTCGGGGAAAGCATTCAATAATTTATTATATATATATATATATATACTTTTGTTATATATT
>ML779991.1:259863-274962 GCA_009831015.1 Picea engelmannii
CCCCCCCCCCCCCCCTTTTTTGGTTTAATTGTAATCAGTGTTGAAATTCATTTAACACTTTCGTTGTCTAAAATATTATACCATTTTACTTTCAATGAGCATAATGTTTACATATTATACCATTTTTCGTTGTCTGATACCATATGTAGTAACCAAAATTAACAAGCCTAGTAAAATCCTTACAACTACACATAACATTTATAACATAGAACTTCTGAGTGTGTAAATAATTCATTAGCTTCAAATAAGCATATAAAATTTCAGCTGAATTTAACATTTAACTACAACATGAAAATAGCTCAATAATTCACAATAAAATACCTGCTTCTGATGCTAATTCCCGTTGATATGGTTGTCCCTTCCCTGCTGCCTTGCTGTTGCCTTACTGTTCCTGATGCACTCACCAACTCTGCCCAAACCGACTAACCTCCCAGCCAGCTAGGAGCAGCCTGTCTGGCTCCCTAGCTCCAGGAAACCGAAAGGAATCCTAGCCCCTGTGCCCAAAACCCCTAGCAACCTGATGCCCCCTGCAATGATACTCAAAGACTGCAGAACTCCACCACAGAACCAGAAAATCCAAGCAAAGAAACTAGAACTCTCGTCCCCCTCCAAAATGCTTCCTCCCCCCAAAATGATGATCCTCCTTCCCCTAAGACTCCTCCCGTCATATCCCTCCTTCACCGACTCTTTCCCCCTCATTAATTTCCTTATCATTTATTCATTATCTTATCCTCTTATTTAATGTCTTATCCTTTTATTTAATGTTTCTTATCCTTTTATTTAATGCTTCTTATCCCCTCCGTATACGTAAGTCTTTAATAAATTAAATTATTAACCCCTTTAACTTATTACCCATGTTATTGAATGTGATATGTAACCAATTAATTAATTAATTAATCAATCAAAAGTTATAAACAATTAATTAATAAATAAATATGTAATTAATATTATTAATGCTAATCAATATTTAATTAAAACTATATTAGGACAATTAATTATCAAATTAATTATAATTAATAATCCCTATACATCTATTTAAGCAGGGTTGTTACATTCACTTTATTATTTACCTTCTAAAATCTCTTAAACCACTTTGACTACTTTGACCTTTTGGGGCTTTTAGATGACATAAGAGGGTCCTCCAACTTCGTAAGGCCATAACTCTCAAACCGTGAGGAGTTATGTGACATTCCACATACCACCAGAAATGGAATGACATGTACCATCCATATAGAATATTAATACCTGCAAATATATCAAAACTCATACCATTATTGTATTTGTGACCATTTCTCCTTCTGGAATCATGCCTATGTCCTCTACATCTGATAAATCTCTCCCCCTTTGTCATCAATGGCAAAAGTATCTTTCCATCCAAGGTTGCTCCCCCTGACTGAACTGTCCTCTTATGGTGCTTCCTCATGTACATATAAGACATATAAGATAAGCATTCAAAATCATTCATTTTGGAGTAGAAATAAATCTGAGTCTCCAGAGAAGGTACTCAAAGGCTTCCCATGGAAGTGGTTTTGTAAATATGTTTTCCACTTGTTCTTTTGTGCCCACATACTCAACTCTGATTTTCTTTTCTGCAACCTGCTCCCCTAGAAAGTGATACTTGATTGGAATGTGATTTGTCTTGGATTGCATCACTGGGTTCTTTGAGATACTGATGGCACTTATATTATCACAATATATTGGAATGTGCTCATCATATTCAACTTGTATATTTGTCAAAGTTTGTTTCATGCAAAGAACCTTTGTACAACATGTTGTTGCTGCAATATACTCTGTCTCGATTGCAGATAGAGATATTGATTATTGTTTCTTACTTAGCCATGATACTAAGCACTCACCCAAGTAGAATGTTTCTCCACTGGTGTATCATTGGTCATCAATACAACCTGCCTAATCTACATCTGTGTAGGAAATAAGAGATAGATCATTTCCTTTTGGATACCATAATCCAATCTCTTCTGTTCCTTTGAGATATTTGAAAATTCTCTTCATTTCTAATACATGTGGTTCCTTTGGTGCAACTTGAAATTGTGCCACCTGTCGAACTGCCTGCATTACATCTAGTCTGGATGTTGTCAGATATAGTAGGTTGCCAATCATTGACCTGTATTGCCTCTAATATGTATAATTTGAATCATCATCTTTGCTTAACTTGCAATTGGTTTGCATGGGAGTGATAACTGGTTTGCAATCTTCCATTCCGAACCTCTTTAACATTTCTCTGATATACTTTGTTTGAGAAATAACAAATTCCTTAGTTTCTTTGACGTATCTGAAGTCCCAGAAAGAAGGATAGTTCTCCAAGTAATGACATTTCAAATTCATTCTGCATATTCTTTTCAAATTTCTGGCTTAACCTGTCATCATCACTACCAAAAATAATATCATCAACATAAACTTCAATTAATAAAATATTACCTTGACTTACCTTGATGTAGAGGTTGTTTTCTGCACTTCCTTTTCTGAACCCTGCCTATTGTAGATATTTATCCAGTCTAGTGTACCATGCTCTAGGAGCCTGTTTTAGACCATACAAGGCCTTCTTTAATTTGCACACATAGTTTGCATTCTCTGACAACTGAAATCCTTCTGGTTGTTCAATGTAGACTTCTTCTTCAAGTTCCCCATTCATAAAAGCTAATTTTACATCCATCGAATACACTTTAATATTTTTGGAGCATGCATAAACTAAAAGAAAACAAATTGCTTCCATTCTGGCAACTAGGGAAAATGTTTGTTCAAAGTCAATTCCTTCAATTTGTGCATATCCTTTACATACCAATCTAGCTTTGTTCCTTGTAACCTATGCATATTCATTCAATTTATTCTTGAAAACCCATTTTGTGTCGATCACATTCTTATTCTTTGGTCTTGGAATCAATTCCCAAGTGTCATTTTTCTCTATTTGATCCAATTCTTCATCCATGGCCTTATTCCAAAATTCATCCTTGCTTGCTTCTTCAAAACAATTTGGTTCAATTGTAGATAAGAGTGCTAGGTGTGTTTGTTCTGGTGAACAGATTCTTCTTCTAGTCTCAACTCTTGCATATTTGTTTCCAATAATATGATCTGAAGGATGATTCTTTTGTACTTGTCTGCTAGGTGTATTTGGAGACACTTGCTGAACTTTCTCTTCTGTTTCTATCGAATTCTCTTCATCTTCCTCTTCTACTTCTTTTTCATCTTCTGCTTCTTCTTCGATAGGCTATTCCATTGATTCATTTCCTTTTTCCTTTGATTATGGTCTGCCTGTTTCATTAATTGTTACGTTGATGCTTTCCACAATTTTTTTCAATATCAGATTGTAATACTTGTATGCTTTCCTTGTACTTTATTAACCAACAAGTACTCCTTTGTCCACACGAGAGTCAAACTTTCCCATTCTTCCATCTTCTCTTTTGATATAGCATTTTCTTCCAAAAACTTTGAAGTGCTTCACATTTGTTGGTCTTCCTTTCCATAGATCGTAAGGAGTTATGTCGATGTTGTTTCTGATCATTAATCTTTTTTGAATGTGAACTGTTGTATGCACTACTTGTGTCCAAAACATATCTGTCAATTTTGAATCCATTAGCATTGTTCGATCCATTTCCTGTACTGTCCTGTTCTTTCTTTCAACAACTCCATTATGTTGAGGTGTCCTAGCAATGGAGAATTGCCTTTTTATTCCATGATTGTTGTAGTAGTCCATAAATTCCTTTGAGGTGAATTCTCCTCCATTATCTCTCAAGCATTTGATTCTTGAATCCATCTCATTTTCAACCATTTCCTTGTAGATATTGAAGTTTTCAAAAGCTTTTGACTTATTCTTGAGAAAGCAAACTGCAGTCATTCTTGTATAATCATCAACTAATAACATAAAGTATCTCTCACCTTTTAATCCCTTTGTTGTAGTTGGTCCAACTAGATAAGTATTCATAATTTCCAGTGGTCTTGTCATTGAATATTCCTTTGATTTGAACCTGGTCTTTGTTTGCTTTCCTTGTTGACAATGCTTGCATAATGTGTTGGTTGGTTTTGTGATCTGGGGAATTTCTCTGACTAGTTCACTTTTTCTGACTTTGATAAGGTTATCAAAATGCATGTGGCCCATTCTTTTGTGCCATAGCCAACTTTCATCTTCTTTTCCTAGACAACATTTTTCATTTCCAATTTCACTCAACACATATATGTTGCTTGAAGTTCTTGCAGTTGTAGCAACCAATTTCCCTGAACCTTCTATTCTTATATCACACTTTTGTGAATCGAAAGTAACTTTATGACGTTGGTCACACATTTGACTCACACTTAGAATATTATATTTCATATCTTCTACCAGTAGAACATTTTCTTCCTTTTCATTCTTGTTCCCAATTCAGACTATGCATTTTCCAATGATTCTAGATGAATCATCATTTCCGAAGGAGACTGATCCTTCTCTTTCCTTTCATAATGTAAAAAACTTGTCTCTATCATCTGTCATGTGTTTTGAACACCCACTGTCAAAAAACCAACCACATTTCTTCTTCTTAGCTTGTAGAGCGATTGTGCATTTTTCATTGCTATACTGACCTTGATTTCTTATCCATGTCATTTTATGAGGTTCATGTATGTGATTGTTGTTATTATGTTGAAGTTATTTATGAGGGACTGTCATTCTGAAATCTTTGGCCATTCAAACCTGTTGTAACTTCTTCTTTGTGTTTCGCTAGGCCTTCTTGAATAAACCCTTTGTGTATGACTCTCAAAGTTGTTATTGTTCCTGTTGTTAGCTCTGCAATTCACAGCTTTATGTCTGAAATTATTACATGCATAACATAAACGAAAAAATATAGTTTGATACCTGGGAGTTGAGGACCTTATGAAGGGAGGTGCTCTTATGAATCCTTTTTCTTCTTGAAGCCTATCTGTTGGTTGTTGATTTTGAAATATGACTCTTCTCAGTGGAGGAGTATTCATGTAATCTTCCTTGTATATCCTTCTATCCCCTTTGATTTTTTTTGCATATCTTTTTGGATATGTTTATTGATCTTTTGTTTTGGAGCTTGATCCCTTTTCTGTCTGAGTGTATCCAAGTCCGGTCTTTTCAAGATGAGATTTTTGACTGTTGATAATGTCATCCAAAACTTTTGAGCTATTATGCATATTTTTCTTTTGAATATCCTTTCTTAGTGTGACAATCTTTGCTTCCATGTTTCCAATGATCCTATCCTTTTCTTCTAGCTTTTCTTTGAGTGCTTCTTCAATTATTTTATCTTCTTCTATTTGAACCCTCAATTTTGTGATCATTTGTTCTAGTTCTCAAGTGTCCTTTTTCTTGTCTAGTTATGCTTGTAGTTTCTTGTTCTTCTTCTTTTCTCTTCTGATAACTTCTATGGAACACATTAATTCTTCTTGATAGTCAACTTACGCCTCTTCAATTTCTTCTTTGAATTCTTCATATTCTTCTTTGGCTTCTTCATATTCTTCTTCGGAGTCTTCTTTGTCAGAGTCTTTTACTACAATGAATAGAACTCTTCCTATCTCACTGTCACTGACTTCATCTTCATCTAATGATGAGTTGTCTTCTTTGGTGCATAAGATTTTCTTTAAAACTTTCTTTGTAGTTCTTTTTCCTTTATATGTGTGCTTTCCTTTTAAGTAACCTTCATCATTTCTCTTTTTCTTATGAGAACATTTGTTAACAAAATGGCCAATACCATCACAATTAAAGAAAATTAAAGGAATCTTACCTCTATACCTACCATTGGTTCCCTTGTTCAGTCTCTTGACGAAGTTGGAAACTTCTTCATCATCTTACGAGACGTCATTGCTGCTTCTATATTCTTCTTGTTGTTGTTTCTTTTGCTTTGATCTTTTGGATGCTTTGAAGGTTTCTTCTTTTACATCTGGATTTTCCTATTCAGTTCTCATTTCACATGCTGTGAATATTCCATGCAGTTCGTCCATGCTTATTGAGTTTAGATCCAATATTTCTTCTAGTGATGATATCTTAGGGTTGAATCTCATAGGAAGAGATCTTAGTACCTTTTGAACAATTACCGATTCTTTGATTTCTTCTCCCAATCCTATGATTGCATTCACTGTTTCATCAAATCGTAAGAAGTAGGCTGCAAAATTTTCATCTTCCTTCATTTTTAGTTGTTTGAACCGACCTCTGTAAGTTTGAAGCTTTGCTTCTTTGAACTTTGTATCTCCTTCATAAATATTTTGAAGCTTTTCCCAAATCTCTTTAGCGAATTTTCAATGTGCAACTTTGGTGAATGTTGTATCACTGAGACCATTCAAAAGTGAATTTTTGGCTTTGGAATTATTCTCACTGAGTTTCATTGCTTTTTCATTTGTTGGTGGAACTGTTGGTTTTGTGTATCCATCTACAATTGATTTCCAAACTTGAAATCCCTATGCCTATATATATGTCTTCATCCTTATGATCCAAAAAGCATACTTATGTCCATAAAATTGTGGTATTCCATTTTTATACAAGTTGGCACTCTCCATGATCTACCTTTCAGTGGTTAAACTAATTTCTAAAGGAACTTGCTATGATACCAATTGTTGGATTATTGAGAGGGGGGATGATTCAGTAATATAGAAATTATAATCCATTTTAACCAAATAATCCAAGTGTTGTATAAATGTAGAATTATTATCGAATAATGAGCAATAAGAGATGAACAATCACACACATACATAGTACCCCAATGTTTTACATGGAAACCCAAAGCGGGAAAAAACCACATAATGTTTTTTCTTATATGTCTTGAAGAATTACATTCATTGGAAGCACCAACTTCCTTTATTTTCCAGCTGCAACTGGAAGGAGGATCCAACCCCCTAGTTTCTTAGGCTACAACCTGAGGGAAGCTCCAACTCCCCAATTATTTGGTTACAACCAGAAGGAGTGTAGCATCCCCAGCCACCAACAGGTCGAGCAATGCCACTACTCAGACGCTTTACTTAGCTCTGATACCATATTGTGACATCCCCGACCACCCATGGTCGGGCCACGCTACATGAGAGAACACTCTTGTTCTCTTAGTGGAACATATCATAACATACTCAAAATCCAACTGAGCTATGTGACATAAAATTTTCAAACTCCATGCAATTAAAATATATACACACAGAACTCTTGCAGAAACATATACATATAACATAAACAGACAAATAGATTCTATAATTTCACAGATTCATACTGAAATAATAGTAAACATAGACATACAACATATAACAGAAATATCCATAAACATATAGACAGTTATAATCCTGCATAGGATAAACCCATAAAAGTAAACACGTAAATAACAATGCAACATGTAAATTTATCACACAATTTACACTTATATTTGTAAGAATATCACCAATTGCATGTAGACCTTCTATGAACCTCCCAGCCTTAGACCACACTATTCATCACTATTAATAATGAGTCACCCCTAAGCTGGGACTAAACTCAACCCAAGTAAAGGGGTTCCTAACCAGGCTAAAGGCTCATAAACAACATGAAAGACTCTATCTCAGGTTCTCACTCAAGTAACAACCTACAGTCCCTCATTACCCACATGCCTGTCTCACCCTAGGAAGTGTGCCACTTCTCTGATCAACAATACCTCGGATGCCCCACTTCCCTTCCATAGATTTAGCAACAGGTCGGATAGGAAGTCTCAGAGCCCTGTAGCGGCATTTTAGCACCTTAAGGAAATCAATTCCCCAACAATTCTATCACCCAGAGAGAAATTGCTCATGGGCCTGACAACCTGCCTCTTCAATATCCTACAGGCCTGACAACCCGCTTCTTCAGTCCATCTCCCAAGCTAACCAACTACACCACATATATGGTTATGGATTCATGCTCCGGTACAGTGACAGTAAATATGGAGGATAGATGACTGCGTGAGTGAATGCTCCTAGATCATTGACTAGATGCCTGAATGATGGAATAAATCTCAGGAAAGAATGATGGGAAAGATGATAAAATGAACTAAGTCCCAACAATATGTATGCATGTCCCCAACTTGACACTTGTCATGTTGGTAGCTACTCTGGCCCACTTGTCCCCAACTTTGGAACTTAGGATAAAATAATTATCCATACTTTATACTTAAAGAAATATTAATATAATATTCCTTATTGGCTTAAGCTCCCTAGCTTAGCCCCTTTTTCTTAACTTTTAGTCCCCTCCCTTTCCCTAGCCAGTGGATTTTAGTCCACCATAATCTTTTATCGTGGTCGTTCTGTGCACAACGATGTATTTTATATTAGTCATGAGACATATACAAAAATAGGCACACTAGCCTTTAACATTTAGGCTCTTCGGCCTAATCAAAACACAAGAATACTATCTTATAATAACTGACTCACTAGCCTATAAAACATAGCATAAACACAAAGGCTCCCTGGCCTCAACATCACGCACACTTAAGTTGTTGCACGCGGTATCCTAGAATTTTCACACTTCATCATTTTAATGCACAATTTGTGTGCGTGCTATGCCATGAAAGGTGCATACAAAAATTGATATCAAACAACTCACCAGCTTAAGTACATTTTCATTTATATTTACAATTGGGTTTGGCCTCAGGGATATTACAAGGAGGCTACAACCCCCTATGTTCTTTGGCTACAACTGGAAGGTGGATACAACCACCTGTCCTTGCCCCAATCCAACTTCCTTGAAGTAGAAGTAGAATGATGGAACCACTGTCACACTATCACTGTGAGATATACCACTGCAAACCTGTACCAATAGACCTTAACCATGCATCAACCTGTACCTCAACCTGTAATCAACATGTACCATAAAAAAGTGCATCAACCATGCACCAACCTGTACCATAAACAAGTGAACCAACCATGTACCAATTATGTACCAATCATGTGTCAAGTAATCATCAATATGTACCAACATCATCAACTACACACCTCATGTATGTGCTTACTCATCAACTACTTGTCTCAACCATGTACCCAACTTATACCTCAACCAAAATCCCTCATCAATTTCATCATCCAAATATGATTTGTAACTCTATAATAAACCTGGTGTATATGATCACATACCTACAAACCTTCCTTAACTTTAACAACAAGAGACTAGCATTTTCATCAAACGTTTATTTAGTCTTACATGACTAGTTTTGGATTAGTCAACAACCCTAACTTGAAATAATCATAACTTTGTACCTGTAATAAATAAATATCTGAAACTGATATACAATGTTCTTCAGTGTGTTTTATGAAATTCCTCTAGGTGTCACTACTTGGAACCTCTCAGAAAAAGGAGTTATAGCAAAAATGACATACCTTGCTGAATTATGGCTTATTCTAGAGAGAAACCTTGTAGAGTGTACCCTGCATGGAATATTTGTTGAATCGATATGAAACTGTTACACAAAATAATACATAATTTAGTCTAACCAAAAAAAAAATTCTTACTGAATTTGGATCTTTTATAAAGAAGTTATGGCATTTTTACCCTAAACACCTGTTTTTGACTTGTTTCAGGACTAGCCAAAAACGCTATTTTCCACAGAGTGTAACTCCAAAAACACAATGACCCACAAGATGAATTGTTTACCACAGATAATTGGATATGTTTTCTCAATGGCATAGAAATTTCATGGTCTGAATCATTCTAGAAAAATATTTATTGCGAAAATGGTGAGATGACCTGTAAATAACATACCTTAGAAAGCATCATCAAAATAATTTATCCTTCCTTGAATTCTGACCTTCTTTTCTTCACCTTCCCTCAGAAATTTGGCTTAGATATTATTTGGTTACCTCAAACACCTATAGGTATTCAATATGCTCAAGTGTGTCTTAAATGAGAGAGCCTTGCCTCTTATTTATATTCTCCAAGTAGCTTCCTTAAAAACATCTTCTAGGTCACTATGCCAACTTTCCTTATTTTAGGGTTAACCCACTTCTAATTTCTCCCTTAAATTTATTATTTAAATAATTTATTTTTTATTCACTTTGAATTATAGTACACTCATCACTTCACTTTATTATTTACCTTCTAAAATCTCTCAAACCACTTTGACTACTTTGACCTTTTGGGGCTTCTAGATGACATAAGAGGGTCCTCCAACTTCGTAAGGTCATAACTCTCAAACCGTGAGGAGTTATGTGATGTTCCACATACCACTAGAAAATGAATGCCATGTACCATCCATATAGAATATAATTACCTTCAAATATATCAAAACTCATACCATTATCTATCAAACAAAATTGGGTCCATTACCCAAACCTGGGTTCTCTAACTTCTCATGGCCATAACTCTCTAACCGTGAGGAGTTATGTGATGTTCCATAGACCACCAGAAATGGAATGAAAAGCAATATCCATATAGGATAGTTTCACTGAAAAATTCACTGACCTTCATCTCATTATTCCACAAATAAGCATGGGTTCTCCAACCATACTTCTAGAATAACTCAATCCGCAAAGCGTATTCTCATGAGGGATTTCACCATAAGGGGACCACTTTGGAGTTCATCCATATATACTTCTTGTCAACCATGAAAATACAATAATGAGTCATATTTACATAAAACAAACTTGGGTCCATTACCCAAACCTTTGTCTTGTCGATCTTTCTTCAAGGGTTGACATCAATGACAACCAACGTTAATCAACACAACACTCCCAACATGATTATCAGTAACTGGTTTTTTTCCAACATGTTCGGCAGTGGTTGGGAGTTTGAACCCTTTCTTATTTTATTCTTCTTCTTCTTCTTCCTTTTCTTCTTCTTCTTATCCATCGAGTTACTAGCTTCAGAGCTTTCACTTAGCGAAGAAGATGAAATGGAAGAAGACCTTGCAAGTGAAGAAGGAGAAGAATATATTACTGGTGAAGACAGTGAAGGATAAACATGAGGTTGATGTTCTTTGGGGAAAGTGCTTACAACCAAAGAACTAGCTGAATTTAGGATTACGTGAGTGGAAAACAACCATACCGGTAATCCAATTGTGAGACCTAGAAGCTAGTGATGTGAGGAGGACCAACGTTTCTGTAAGAAGGAAAAACAAAAGGTTCCCCTGACAAAGGTGTTCCCTTATTGGTCATTCCAGAAATTGATGCCATTAAATAAATATCCAACCTAGAGTCTGCTAGCGAAAAACAAACAACACACGCTAAAAATATAGTAATCAAACAAACAAACAAAACCTTCTCACAATGAACACACTAGTTGGTGATGAAATCCAATGTCGCAAGGACAATGTAATAAGGGGTTGAGATAGAGCGGGTGGAAAATTTACATTGACGACCTTCTTAAAAGACTTACACCCTGGTGAAATCTCCCACACATAATCGTGGGTATACACTCCAAGGAGCCTGAGTGAGTTTGGCCAATGTCGATTCCAGGTACCATGAAGACTTGCCCCTCCATAGTCACCTCGTGTAAAGAATCTAAAGAGATAGGCCACTAAGGTTACCAATTACGACAATGATTCCTAGGTAAGCAGTTGAAAGTCTAATCCATGCACAAGGGTAGGGTATCTAAGCCCGAAATCAACTTGAGAAGATCCCCATAGGATTTTTTTCTCACTTGACCCCCAATAATATGTGCAATCTCTACACTAAGACCAACAAAGAAGGGTGAGTAACTCTGCCAGTCCTAATGCGACCTCGTGATTGACCCTTGTGTTAGAAGGGATTCCTAGGACAAAATGTATCAAGTGGATTTCACCGCTCCCTAACACAATATTCTATGTTTGTTTGCAGCTTTGGAAAGTTATCTTCCAACCCATTCCAAAGCCCTGCAACTAATCTAATGTAGGTTTGCTACCAGAAAATATAAAAATTTCTAATCAATTTTTATAAGTGATTTATTTTAAGGATAGTGTTTACTCAAGAGGAAAATGGCGTGGACTAAATGATGTTTTGACCAACTCTAAACAATGAAAAAAAATGAGAATGAAAATATTTCACTTCGATGAAAGCTATATTACGAGAAGGAGAAAATGTTTATAATTCCCATATGCACAATGTCCCAAAATTTTATTAAACTCATCAATATCAAGATATTCAATAAATGAGCCAAAGAGATTGTACACAAATACACGATTCTTAGCCACCCCCGACAATGAGGGGGATTTTTTTTCAATAATTCAAGACCAAAAATGCCAAAAACCATGCAATTTCGCTACTTCAAATGCAAGGATGCCCCCAATCTAATGCAAAGAAAGAAATTATTTTTTGTTTGTTTTAAAGATAGATAAAATCAGATTCAAAGATGTCAAGCAGACTGTAATTAGACCCAACAAATCACCCCAAAACCATATCTAAGATCTGGGCAAGAAAAACCATCAAAAATCAAAATTTTTCACAATCATCGCAGGCTGTAGACTAACACAGCACGACAATCCTTGATCGTCACAGGCTCGAGAACAAATACAATGCGACGGCGATGCACTGTGTCAAAATTTAGGGTGAATCCATCCTATATCGTTGCACTATCTCTCAAAGTAGGGTGCAATGATCAAAGGAAAAATGGAAAAAATAAAAATCAAGAAAGTTTTTCCAGTGAAGTTTAACAGTCAGAGAGTCAAATTGGATCTCCCAGTGACTAAGAAAATAGAGCCCAAGCAATCAAAGAAAGAAATCAAGACAAGAAAATAATCTTCTCCCTAGTATGGTTGCCAATTTTTTTATTGGACAAATCGGTAAGTGCAGACACAAACTAATCTCCCTAGTTTTACCCCAAAACTAGAACAAAACAAGACAAAATATAAAACTTTCCCTAAGTTTTAATTATCAAGCATACTAACTAACAAGAGATAAATGACATACCTTTTAAATTTCATTTGTCCTCACTAGTGCTATCCTCCCTCTGTTCCAAGGCTTATGGGACGTTGAACCTGTAAAAAGAGACACAAGACAACGAAGTAAAAGAAACAACATATACTCAACAAAACCTATGTATCTGATCAAGGAGTCATACAATAAAATAAGAGAATTTTTTTGGGAAAGAAATATATCACTGTATTAAGGAATGTGGAAGAAAGATACAACCATATGCCTTGATGTTGTTAGGTTCCCTCCAACAGTTCCCTTTTTCCCACACACTTCTTTCTCCATAGATTCTGAGACTGTAAGTTTGAGGTACTAACAAACTATCTTGACAACATAAATCAGAATTCTATCAAAACTCATCAAGCTCCAAGCTAACTTCAAAAACCAAATCAAGCTCTAGCCAACTAAATTTTTCCATGAGAACTCTTCTCTTTTTATAAGCTAAAAAGGATAGGGTGAGGAGGTTAGGATGATCCCATTAGATCAGGGATGTGACTCAGATCCAAACCGATCGGAGGCCACCTCACCCTCGAAGCTTCTATTCTAAAACTTTCGAGAAATTCCTCTTTTTCCTTCGTACGGAAATCGTCACACCCTTAACACTGAGAAAAATGTGACTACATTGCAGGACACTATGGTGCAATCTACGATGATCCTAGATCATCGCACCCTTAACACTAAGCAAGGTTCGATGATCCATTTTTATAATGTTTTTACAAGGGAGAATATGATTTTCATATTTCTGGGAAAAATGTGTCTTTATTCTTCTTCAGGGATTCGGGCCATTGATCCTTCTCAAGAAAAAGGATAGGTTTACATCATTAATGGTCATATGAGTGACAAAAATAATGTGTAACACCCACATTGCATCTTCCTGGTTTGAAAACTACTTCGAATGAAAACTATTGAATGAGCAGTATCCACCTGCAAATCCTTCCTTCAAGTATTGGTTTATTGACTCGGTACTTCAATGTAGAGTGGTTAGTAAAAAAATAGAAATGAGAGCCTAACAAATAGTGTCTAAACTTTTGTAATGCATAAATCATAGCTAGGGCTTCCCTCTCGGTGGTTGTGTATTTGAGCTTGGCTTGTGAAATGTTTCTGATGGAAAAATAGATAGGGTGGTCCATATTTCCTTCCCCTGGTTGCACTAAAATGGCTCCTAGAGAGATACCTGATGCATCCACATGTACATGGAATTCAATTTCCAAATTGGAAAATATCAAGATAGGTGTAGTACCTAGTTTTTCTTTGATAATGTCGAATGCTTTGTCACATTATGGTGTCCACTGAAATATTTTAGACTTCTTCAACAATTTTTCTAGAGGTCTGGTGATAGTTTCATATCTTTTGATAAACCTGTGGTAATATCTCGTATGTCCAAGTGTAGAGAACAAAAGTTTATCACTTTTAGGTGGCGGCATGTTCATAATGACCGCAACTTTAGCTGGGTCTACTATGACTCCTTCTCTTCATACAATATGGCCTAGTAGATTTCCATGTGGTACACAAAATATGCACTTTCTTAGATTCATAGATATCTGCAATTCATGACATCTATCAAACATTAATCGGAGTATCCCTACATGTTCCTTTAACAAGATGTATACTTTCCAATCGTCCAGGTAGACCTCTACAAACTTGTGGATGAACTCTGTTAAGGTCCTAACCCGCACATAGGTAGATCAATGTATTCGGATGTAATAAAGGTCAATATTAAATAAGACCTTTCAATAAAATAGAATAAGGCGGATGTAAGAAGACCTAATAGAAGCTTCCGCTTCTAGAAGGATCTTCCTCTAGATGCTTCTTTTTAGTATAAATAGGAGTCGAGGGTATGAGAACCCTAGCTTGGATATTATTGTAACAGAGTGTTGCTCGATTGGAGGTTGCTCCCTCAAAGAGGCCTGTGAACATTGCTATCTGAATCAAGTGCTATTTCTGTTCAAGTGCTATTTCTGTTGCTATTTCGTATATCATATCTGTGTATTGTGAAGATTATGCTAGATATTTCACTGTTATTCTGTTATTTCTAGCATTTCGTTTATGTTCTGCATATTTTATATATCTGGTATCTTGCAAGTGGTATCAGAGCACTTTCCTTGGCAGAAATTGTGGGTATTTTTTTCAGGGTAGAGACGTATTCCGTAGTCTTTAAGCCACAGAGATCTGTCGTTACGCGCATAAACCCGCGGTTGAGGGATTCATACACGCAGGAAATACAAGTGGTTCTTAAGCGCACGTTTGTTGGCCACCCTTGTAACCCCTGTTGGTACCCCTTCGAGTGGTAGC
>ML779991.1:280609-299540 GCA_009831015.1 Picea engelmannii
AGTCGAGGGTATGAGAACCCTAGCTTGGATATTATTGTAACAGAGCGCTGCTCGATTGGAGGTTTCCCCCTCGAAGAGGCCTGTGAACATTGCTATCTGAATCAAGTGCTATTTCTGTTCAAGTGCTATTTTTGTTGCTATTTTGTATATCATATCTGTGTATTGTGAAGATTATGCTGGATATTTCACTGTTATTCTGTTATTTCTAGCATTTCGTTTCTGTTCTGCATATTTTATATATCTGGTATCTTGCAAACTCTCAAAATGTTGCTATCACAATCTAAGAGAAGACTCTAGGGGAATTATTTAAGCCAAAGTGCATTACATTTTATGTGAATGACTTCCATTCAGTTATGAATTTGGTATTCTTCTTGTCTTCCTTCACAATTCTAACTTGGTGATATCCTGAGAATTTGTATGTAAACGAATAAGATTCATTTCCCACAACATGATCTAACACTTTGTCACTGAAAAGTGTTGGAAATGGATCATGCACACATTCATAATTCAGACTTTTGTAGTCCACATAGACCCGAATGTCTTTTGTATCTTTCTTTCTATGGATAGCTATGTGGATAATCCACTCCACTTCTTCGATTGGGAAAATAATTCCTGTCGAAAGAATTTTGTCCATTTCCTTCTTAACATTCTCTTTTATTTTAGGATTAAGGAGGTATGGTTTGTGCTTCATAGGATTTGAGTTGGGTTTTAACTCAATTTTCATTTCTCCCGTGGATCCTTTTATACCTTTCAATTTTGAAAACTTTTTCAGGAGCAAGTCCTCATCTTCTTTCTCTAACAATTGCGCATCATCTCGAACATCGTTCATATAATCCTTGTTTCTAACTGTCAAATGCTAATTCTGAATCCTCGTCAGCATAATGTATGCTTCTCCAACTTACCGATCCATATGCGGTGGGATTTATGTAATCTGGTCTCATTCCTGTTGTTATGGTGTATAATTGGTCAAGGGAATCTGACTCTATATTGTTTTCCACTGGTTTAGTGTATCTAAGCCCTAAATACGGATCTAAAGGTTGAACTACTTTTATCCCATCTTCTTCAAACATCATGGTGTGCCTCTTTATATCAATGATAGCATAGTTGTCATATTCCCAATTAATTCCAAGTATAGAAGGGTAGGGATCCTTATCTCCCACGATTTCAATTACCTCAAAATCAGTCTTGGTTTTAATTCCCGCAACATCTGTTTCCACATTTTCTAACCTTCCTGTAGGGAAAATGCAGTACTGGTTTTCCATTCTCAACTAGATGGGGTAATACACTAACTGAGGTTTTCCTAAAGCTTCCCAGGTCTTTTTTGGTAGGATGTTGACATTGGATCCCAAATCTAGCATGATACCTTTGATCTAAAAATCATCTATCTGGGATTCTAACCTAAATTGTTTTCTTGTTCGCACCTTTCTTCTTTATATTCTCTCAATATTCTTCTCAGGGAGGTTAGTTCTTACTATGGTTTTTGGGTTCCTTGATTTACCAGTATTAGGTACAAGGTGTTGCACAACTTCTCCATAAGTTGGCCATCCCCTAGGATATCAAAGAACAATTGAAAACATAGATTGATTACACTTTCAAACTGCTCAAGGTGTCTCTTTGGAATTACAGAGTTTCTAGGTGCTGGTGGTGAGTTAGGGGCTTGCACAAATTTAGGTTGATAGGTGACTTTAGGGGAATTATCCATTATTTCCGGATAAGGGATACTCTTAAATATTTCTATTGCATATTTGAAGAAAAAATTTTGTTTCATATGGTCATACCTGTCATCCTTAGGAGATTCTTTCAAAATCTTGGGCTGATTATCTACATATGACCTAGTTTTTTCTCCTTCGCTAGTAATGATGTTGATATTAGGTAACTATCCCTCAATTCTGGTTTTCAGTTATGAGCCTATGAATTTATCTCCTCATTGATGAACCCAATCTACCCATTTCGCAATTAGTTATGGGCAGTCTTTGGTTGTGTGCCTATTATTTCTACAGTGAGAGCACCATCATCATCTTGGATGAGGGAAGTCTCTGGCCAAGTGAAATTTTTCGTTGCAGTTGTAACATCTTCTCGGCCCTCTTCCTCCATTTCTTCCTCTTTTGAATCCACCTCAAACCCCACTTCCCTAGCCTCTTGCAGGTCCTTGGGGGGTTTCTTTTATTCTGAATGATGTCTAATCTAGTCTTTCAACAAGCGCGTCCAACTCTCTACATTGATTTGTAGCATGTGTTTTAGATGTTCATAACTCACAATGTAGTGTATTGGGCGTAATCGTGTACTTCTTCATAATAGGACAGTGCCTCAGTGCGTGCCCATGTGTTCGACAAATATCACAATACCCAACTGGATGAGATGTTTGAGTTCTTGGAAAGGTATGGTATGGCCCTAGTGCATGAAATGGTGGAGTCATAGATACTTTCACAACTCCTCCTGTTGGTCCTCGAGAGGGTCCCATTGGATTTTGAGGTGGTCCCATTCCCCTCATGCGTGGACATTCATTTTCCATATGCCCTTCTGTGTAGAATTTTGTGCACCAAAGTTGAGGTCATCTTGGACTTGGTATGATTAATTCATGAATATTCTTCATTAGCACTGATATTCATCCCTGGAGTTGTGAAAACTTTGCATCCATGGGAGGCTTTCTCACCCACATATTCCCTGGATAACCTACCATGGCTTCAATCTTCATTGACTATTCTAAGGCATTTGTTAAGGTGGCTATCCATTTTTGTGTTAAAGGAATTCTCTTCAGAGGTAGCATTCCTTGAATATACCATTCCCTTTGGTGATATTCATGAATTGGATGTGCTAACATCCCCATAACATCTTTAAATTTCTAACTGTACTCCCAGGCAGATTCTCCTTCAATTTGTTGAATCTCCCACAACTCAGAGAGAGATTATTTCTTTGACTGAGATAGTTTAAATTCGACGATGAACTTCAAATGAACTTGGGAAAGGGTGAACTCTTGTCCTTTCACCCCTTTTTCAATAGCCTTCATGTACCATTTGGGGGAACAACCCCTCAAGGTAGTCTGAAAATCTACTAACTTGTTTGCATCGAGAGTCCCTTTGGATCTCTAGATGGCTTCACATATGAACCAATGTTTCTCTACATCCTCATCTTCTTTACACTAGAACTCTAGGTATCGAACGATCAAGCATCCTATATTTCTAGCCATTCTGGGTCTTATTGTTCATATTAAAATAAAACCTAACGGTCCTAGTTGCACTATTCTAGAGGATCCCAATATCCTCCCAGCGTTTACACTTACAGACTGTGACTGACTAATTGGATGCAATGGAATCAAAATAGCATAATTGTATGTTATAGATCTTTCCATGGGTATAGATGGCACCTACGAAACAGGTGATTTGGGATTGGTTCCACTGACTTCTAGGCAGGTTTCTTTGATTTGGGGGTCTTGTTTTCTTCCTCTAGAGAAACCTTCTCGACCTGATTCCCTATGCTTCCTGATATCGGGGCTAAATCTTCTTGTTCTTCTGTAAGGTCCAGACCTGCTTCCTCTTCCCTTGCTTTTGCACACTCCTCTTCTCATCTATTCACCTGGGGACTCCTTCCTCTCTGTGCTTCTTTCTGTTTTAATCTTATATTGGACAGTCTTTCTTGTCTTCTTACCTTCCTCAAATCTTCCTTCTTTCCTTCATTTTCTCCTCTTGATCCCATTTATTTCCGCAGCACCTCATAATTCTTTGCTACTTTCTTTAAATTTTTGCTCCACCACTTCTCAACTATGGAGGCTCTCCTCAAGGATCACTCATTTCTTGCATTATTTTCTTGATCTTACCCCATATGTCAAAGAACCCTTCCCCTTCTCAGGTCATGATCCTACCCCTAAATTACCCTACCCTGAGTGTAGGTGTTTAGGCTTCCATCCCATTCGAGGGAATATTTATCATCCCCTCCTCCATCAATAATTCTTTGATCCATAGGGGAATTTCCCTCAACGATCTCCCACACACACCTTTCTTGAACATTTCTTCCGCCCTTGTAAAATATTGGTGATTCTTAGCTGCAAATTCAATGATATATCCTTCCAGAGTCGTGTTAACTCAGAAATCGATTGCTCACGTAATCTAGTAATCCAACCAATGAAGTGTTGTGATATTGTTTGTGTCCCACTTATAGGTATTCTTCACACGTTATTTGAATTATGGAGCTTCTTGTAGCCAATATATCCAACATAATAGTTCTTCCTGGAATTTTACCCAGAATATATCATACTGGTCAATCTATATTTCTGAGTAAAAGATATAATCTCTTGTAGCATTCATGTTTTTACCTCACAACTCTGCTTCCTTCCATATAAATGCATCACAATTCTATTCCCGCCATTGTCTAATATCAAATCTATAGATTCGCGAAAGAATTCTCCTTAAAGGTTCCATTTTAAAACACAGGTCTCATTGACAGAACTATTTTGTTGGTGCAAAAGTGATCATACTAGAGTCCTTCTCAAGTTACCAACAATAGGTACCAATGTAGTCTAGTGTGCTAGAATGTTCATCTTCCCGAGAGGGAATAAGTCTCACTATAAGCATAACCGAGATGAATAGGATATGGAAGGGTAAAGAGAATACTCAGGTAGATCTTTGAAGTATCAATATTCATATCGAACCTATGCAAGATAGCTTAAACATGTTGCAGTCCTAAATATTTCCTAACCGAGAATGGAGAAAACAGAGTTGTGATGACATTCACAGGTAAACTATATCCATTTAAGCATATCATATAGGAAATATAACATAACATTCAATATATTCAGAAGACTAAGTACACAAGATATCTTTAAGAAAATTTGGGTCTTCCATTGTATTATCATATAATATGTTTCTTCTCAAAATACAAGATCAACTTGATTTATAGATATAATAGGTCATGCCAAAGATAACAACAAGTTCTTTGTACTACTATGAGACAAGGTTATCTAAGTCCCTTTCTCTTCCCAAAACTATAGTACTACATGAATCTATTACATTATCAATCTGGTTCTGAACCCATAACTAAGAACATAGCTAATAACAACTTGAACGATAACAATAATGACTTTAGCAACTCTGGCAAAGCCCAAAAACAATAAACAACCTTTTACAATCATATTGATCCCATATATGTGTGTGTGTGTGTGTGTGTGTGTGTGTGTGTGTGTGTGTGTGTGTGTGTGATTCATGCTTGCTAGTTTAGAAACCGAGAGTTCTTTATTCTTCTTGATTCGGTTGCAACCTCTTTCTCCCAAAACTAGTGTTGTGTTTTCCTTCCAACTATTTCTTGCTCTAATTGTTTCCTATTATGTGTTCCTTTTTCTCTGCTTTTTGTTTCTTCCTTTGGTCGACTATTTGATTCCAAAATAGCTTGCACAACTTCTGTTTATCAAAACAAAGGGCCCAACAAGGTTGAATTACAAAAGTTTGATGGATTATAATTATTTACATGGGTGAACCAAATAGATCAATAATTTAAATTGCATAATGTTATGGATGATAAGAAAAGGATTTCCATAGAAACCTTATACTTTGAGATAAAACCCTATCAATGGTATCAATGGGTACCCAAAATAAATCCCCATTTTTATCATTATACTTGGAGTTTATTTACAAGAAACGTAGGAGCACAATATGAATTTTTTTTGGAACAAGACTACTTTTATAACATTCCCAAGGCCCCACCTAGGCACTGTCACTAAAAAACTGACTCTGTCATGCATTGGATTTTCAATTTTTCTCTAATTCAATCTATTTTTTCTCTGACACCATTAATTAATTAATATGCCATGCATATGAACACAATTAGGCAGTCCTAAAAGTATATATTATGTTGGCATCATAAGTCACTCTTGGATTGTAGCAGGAGCAGAGCCTGATGCCCATCAATTTATGTCACAATTTGTCTATAAAGGGTGATCAAATGGAAGAAAACTCAGAACAATATCGTTCTAACTCCAAAACTAGGTCGGACATGCACAAGCAGGTGAGATCTTAGTTTAACTTCAGATAGTAAGTTGTAATAAGGGTGAGTAGGAGGAATAATTTTGTGAGGAAATGCAAAGGGCTACTGTAGGCATCGATCTTCTAACAGTCTGTAGAAGGAAAACCTGAACACAAGATCTTCTTATATTCAAATTGCAAAAACACTGGAGAATATGACAGTACTACAATAAAACCTTTATCATAACACAGTCATAATGATTCATGTGAATCAGTCAATCATGAACTCCCTCAGTATGAGATGAAAACTAGATGGAATGGGAAAGTTGTCTGTCATTAAACAAAAAATATTACATACAGATACATAATCAGGGAACCAGAACATCCATTAAAACTTTACAATTGGGAGATTTTCTCTACCATCGATCCCTGCAAAAATGGAAAAATTGCCTACATATACTTGGAACTAACTCTAGTGCTGAAAGCGTGATCACATCATGAGTTCAATGCTTGATGTTGAGGAGCTTCTCTATCAGGATGTGCATGCATACGTTGGGCAGAATTCCCATGCAGTCATCTATCAGGCACGATCTTTTTCAAGATAGACTGACAGTCTGCCTCTGTGCACACTCCCTTTTGACCTTCTATCTAAGGAAGGAGACAATGTCTCACCCACCTTCCTCATTTGCATTAACTGATTCATCAGGATCTGAGAGGCCTTGGTCAAGTCTACATCTGGGATATGTGGCAGCCTACCTTTGGCTGTCTGTTGCTTCGCTCGACTTCTATAGAGGGACTCGGCTGGCCGACATAGACAGAGTTGTAGAGACTGACTGGGTGCAACAAGAAGGCTACTGGGTATGGATGGGAACTTAGGAACTAAAGGTGTAGATGTGATGTAGTAAAAGAGGGTGATGCGGAGACAACAAAAGAGATCTGGTGACTAGATGAGGTGGGGGCAACTAGCTGTGGTGGAGGTGGCTGGGAGTGTGAGACACATGGCAAGATACGAGATGATGAAATTGAGGACACATGTCATCGGGGTCTGAGAGGCAGTAAGAAGAGGCAGAAGGTGGTAAGAGGTTTAGAGGGGCCCACATAAAACCTCCCCATTCTAGACCCCCCCCCTTATTAAAGGAATAATGGAAAAGGGGGTCCAGAATCAATCCTCGACCACTGATCCAAGCACTCAAATTTGAACTGTTGAAAACTGAGCGCCCAATTTCGGAACCCCCCCCCCCCNAAAGGTAGAATGGCAATGGGGGTCCGTAATGAAATCCTGGCCGTAGATCTAGGTGCGTAAATCCTGGGCACCCAGATCTGCCCGCTCCTTAGCTTCATGCACTGAGATTTGTCCCTAATGGATGGCTGAGACTACTCCAAGATCAGCGGTCCATATTCTATCAGGAATTCTCCCAATGGGAGTTCTCATTCCTTTGTGACTAGGTGCCAAGACCATGGGCCCAATTCCTGGGCGCTTTCAGTGTTTCAGGTTTCGATGATTCCAGATGCAGTGGAGGAGTGATCCCCTATCTTTCAAAGTCCCAGTAGCTGAAATAGCGACCAGACTTGATCGTGCACCACATGTCCCTTTGGTTGGATGGTTGAGATGATTTCGGCGTTTCAGGACCCACCTTGCTATATGATAGATGCTAGCGCCCTTTCCCTAAGCATGTTCCTTTATGACAGGGTGCCAAGACTATGGGCTCAACTCCTTGGTGCTTTCAACATTTTGGGTTTTGGTGATTCCATATGCAAGGAAGAAGCGACCTCCTATCCTTCAAAGTCCTGGTAGTCAAAGTGCCGAAACACACTTGTCTTCAAAGGAACTTTTAGTGTTTCAAGATTTGGAAATTCCAGATGCAAGGAAAGGAGTTGACCCTTTTCGTTCGAAGTCTTGGTAGACAAAATGCCGAAACAAACTTGTTTTCAAAGGTACTTTTCGCGTTTCAGGGTTTTGAAACCCAAGGGAGAACCATGTCCTCCCAACTTGCGATCTCTAAAATGCTAACTAGCTGCCACCTATCCCCACTGGATCAGATGACCTTGATCATTTCGATGATATAATTGATATCTATTGCACTAAACCTAGCGCAACTATGTTGACTGCAATTACCCGCTGACCATTGATCTGCTCCATCGATTGATCCTCACTATTGAATACTAGAGCCACCCGCCTGCTTGCATATTTAACCCAAAATGGATTTTTTGTGTTCTGCACATTGTGCTTATGGCTGTGACCTTGGACAAAATGCATCTGTTGGGTTTTTTAAGCCCCATTCCTTCGCATTTTATGCCACGGGCTCCAATCTTGGAGATAAAACATCCCCCCTTACAAGAATTAATGTTAACATTAGGCTCCATGGGGGATAGAGTCATCCCTGTGATGCTCTAAGAACTCATTTGCAGCTTCAGTGCCTTGTTGTTGGGATATGGAGTCCTTTATTAAGATGAAAATAAACAAAACAACAAAAGGAACAATATTTACAAAAATAGAAGAGCCGTCTAAGGCTCAAACAAACATTTCTTCAGAAAATGCCCATTTACTGGGCCATTAAAAACTTCTTAACCCTCCAAATCCTGCAACCTGTGTGTGTTATTTGAGAATACTTCATAGATTTTGAAGGGCCCGATCCAGAGGGCATCAAACTTTTTGTGTTTTCCCCTATCCTACCTGGGTGCATCCCACTTAAGCACCAAATCACCCAGCTCGAATTCCTTCTTCCTGACCTTCCTGTCAAAGGCCTGCTTGATATTCTGTTGATGACTATGAGCTATGTCCATTACCTGCTCCCTGATCCGTTTCACTTCCACCACTTGATGAATTCTTCTGACCATATGGTCTATCTCTCCTTCATGATCTTGAAATAATTTTGCTACAGGTAAAGCGAGATGAGTGGGAAACACGACCTCTGTCCCATAAACAAGTTGAAAAGGTGAGGTGCCCAGGGATTTCTTTGTTGTCACTCGATCAACCCATAGAGGGAATTTGAGCTTCGAATCCCAGGCCCTCTTATTGTCTTCCAATAATCTTTTAATGAGTTTTATTAGACTTTTATTGGAATATTTTGCCAGTCCATTTCCTTGAGGATAATAGGGAGTGGAGTGAATTAGTGAAATCTTGAACTGCTCACAGAACTTAACCAGAGGCTCAGACTTGAAAGAAGCAGCATTATCAGTGACAATTTTGCTAGGATAGCCAAATATGGCTATGATATCCTCCAGGAAGCTGATAATTACCTTGTGTGAAGCACTCCTGGTGGGGGCAGCTTCTATCCACTTGGTGAAATAGTCTATTGTAGTCAAGATCCATCTATGCTAGCCACTTGAAGGAGGATGAATTTATCCAATGAATTCCAACTCCCACTATTGAAAGGGTGTTGAAGCTACTATAGGCTTTAGTGGCAGATATTTGAGCTACTTCTTTCGTGAGAACCTTTGGCATTTGATGCAAGCTTTGACCTCTCTGTAGACATCAATGAATAAGGTGGGCTAGTAGTACCCATCCCTGGGAATTTTGTGAGTTGTGGTCTTCCAGAAATGATGACCTCCACAAAGTCCACTATGGAAATCAAACATAAATTTCTAGGCTTCCTATGGGTTCAGACACCTCAAAAACACCCCTAGAGGGTCTTTCCAGTACAAGGCTTGGTTATTAAAGCAATATCTAACTGCCTTGAGCTTTAAATCTCTTTCCTTGCCTTTTCCCATTCCATCAGGAGGCTTCAATTCTTGTAGAAAGTAAAAAATGTTTCTATACCAGGTGCACTCTGCTAGTGATAAGCCACCCTGAGAGATTTTGTTGGGCGACTTAGCGTGCTGATTTTCTGAACAAGCATTGATGAAGCCAACCCCCAAGGCCTTGTAATTGGATTCAGCCAGCAGCTTAGATAAACCATGCCCTTTAACCAACTTGGTGGGATTTATCTCTAGGTCAAACTCAAGGATCTTGGCAATCCATTTACCTCTTCTCCCATCTATGTCAGGCTGTATAAGGATGTCTTTCACAGAGGCTGAAGGAACATATGCAGTCACTTTTGAGTGCAATACATAGACTCTGAAATCTTTGAGAGCTTTCACTAAAGCATAGGCCTATTTCTCCATGATCTCATACCTGATTTATGCATCTCTTAATGCCTTGTTGAAGAAGGAAATGGGTTTCTCTTGCCCTTCCTCATTTTTCTGCAATAAGACCGCTGCTACTGTATCAAAAAAAGCAAAAGAAAAAACTAGGAAATCCTTGGAATAATCAGGACTGGTCAGCACAGGTGCCTCAATCAATGCCCTTTTTATTTGGATAAAATATTCCCTAGGTTCAACGGTCCATTTCACTTCATTTCCCTTTTTGAGCATGGTCGTGATGTATTTCACCAGCTCAACAAAATTTGAGATGAACCTCCTCAAAAAGTTAATTTTCCCTAAAAAAGCCTAGACTTCTTTTCTGGTCCTGGGAAGTGACAGGGTCTTAATTGCCTCTACCCTACTGGGATCAATTCTCACTCCTTCTGTTGATAATCTATGGCCTAACAACTTCCCCTCCTTCATAGAAAACAAACATTTCTTGGGATTTAAGGAAAGGCCAAACCTCCAGCATTTCAAGAAGACTTTTCTCAAGTGGAAGCAGTGCTCTTTATCAGACCTGGAGAAGACTGTGATGTCTTCCAGATAGATCACCACAAACTGATATTTCTCCCTGATGAAGGCTATGTCCATGGCTTGCTGAAATGTTGCTCCTACATTCATTAATCCAAAAGGCATTTTGGCATACATGAATGTTCCCCAAGGAGTGGTGAAGGATATTTTTTCTCTGTCCTTAGGCATGACTGATATCTGATTATAGCCAGAAAAACCATCAATCATGGATATTCTAGATGCACCAGTTACCCTCTGCAATATGTGTTCCATGTTGGGAAAGGGATAGTTGTCTTTCTTTGAGCTCCTATTCAGGTTCCTGAAATCAACATAGAGCCTGATTTCTCCACTTTTCTTCCTCACCAGAACCAAATTATCCACCCACTCAGAATATCTCAAGGGGACAATAATTTGGGCATTTAACAACTTCTTGACTTCTCTCTCCATGACAGGCAGCAACATGGGATTTATTTGTCTTAGCTTTTGCCTAAATGGATTAGCCTCTTCCTTTAGTGGGATCTTGCGTTCAATGAACGATGTGTCATATGTCTTGAGGTCTTCATAGTTCCATGCAAACACATCAGCAAATTCTCTTAATAAATCGGTATATTCAACCCTCTGCTCTTTGGTCAAACTGCTTGACAACTTGACAAACTTAGGCTCCTCCTGTGTGCCAATGTTGCACCCCGCTGTATCAACATCTTCATTTGAAACCCTACCCTTTACTGCCACATAATTCCCATCGAACAATCTTTCTAAAGGGACTAGTCCCTTTGAAATGTGATTTCTAGGCAAATGAATAATATGGTGATTAGCAATTTTATTTAAAAATACCTCAGGGTGAGTGTGACTTTCGAGATCAGGATCCTGATCAATGTGCAATGCATAAAATTCATCGACAGACTGTAGAAATTTTTTGATTTCAAGATCATCTTTGAAGACCTTCCAATGCTCGATATTTTCCAGTACAGATGGCCTATATCTTATCTCAACATCATATTTGATCTTAAGTGGTAGAGCGATCCTAAATAGACTAGCTGAGACATCTAAGAAATCGGCCAAAGTATTTTCCTCTCTTGGAATAAAAGAAATGTTGAAAGCTGAGAAGAAATTATCAATCAAGTCCCACACCTCATCTTTGTAACTCTTGAGCTGAGGATGCTTAGCCCGATAAGCATTTATGACTTGCTAGATTATCAACTCAGTATCTCCAAACACTGCTACCCACTCAATTACCATTTCTTTTGTAGCCCTTAAACCCAGAACAAGAGCTTTGTATTCTGCCACATTATTGGTAACTTCAAATTCTAGCTTGTATGACAGGGATATGGTTTCCTGACAAGGTGACACAAAAACCACTCTAGCACTAGGGCCTTCACCAGAAGAAGCTCCGTCGAAGAACATCTTCCAAACATAGGTGGTTGGAGGAGGTATTTCATGATTAAATATGGACTTCTTTCTGATTTGAAAAGGGGCTTCAGGAGTATCAGTGAGCTGTAATAAACTAGACCCCAAATCAGTGTCAAGTGCAAATATAGGATGATTGGTGGGGTTTGCTTCATCACTAACAATGTAGGCCAACTGAACTTCTCTGTACAACCTCCCGTGTTCTCCTCCAAAGACAAGAATGGTGGCATATGCAAGATCCATCTGTAATTTTCCTCCAAGTTTTTTAATCCAAGATCATGACAACAACATTTAGAACTTGGGAGGAACATAAGCTACTACAATGTCCATGACCACACTCTTCATTGGCAGCTGAAATAAAGAGACCACCAAGTCTTTGATGACTCCAAGGCATTGCACCCTCCTTGAATCAAAAGAGTACAAATCATGATAAGTCTTTGTCACTTCTAGTCCCAATTCTTCCATGTCTATTTTGGGCATGAGGTTGTGGGAAGCTCCTGAATCCATGATGCAATTATGCAACACCTTGTCATGTATGTTCAAGGATGTGTAGAAGGGAGGGGATGAATAATCTATGTCTTCTATCATGGGACCTAGGATGACTGCTGGATTTTCATCTTGAATATTTATTGAGTTTGTAGAAGGACGGGGGGACTCAGATTGTAGCAGTTTAGAGAGGGATCTTTTGAAATCTTCATTTTTAACTAGTTCTGAGAGGGGTACGCGAATCCTAATCTTTTGAATTTTGTGCTCAAAACTAAAGGAGGAAAGAGGCTTAGGGGATTCCCTTACCTTGGAGACAATTTCTTTGGTTGTTGGCAAAGTATTTTGAGTTTTCTTTTCTTTAGTAGTGATTGTTGCAGGTTTAGCATACCTTTCTGCTATGAGGGGCTAATCATGGTTGTCAAAATTCCCTTATTTCTTCTTTGACCTGAGATGGTATCTGTTAGGAGTGTTTTTGGACTTCTCCCCTTTACCCAACTCATTAATTTGAATGTTCATAAGGGATTCTTCATATGCATATTGAGTCAAATGGGGAAAAGAGGAAGTGTCTTCAATACAGTGAATTTCAAGGTCGATCTCATCTATCTCCTCTCCTTCCTCATGAGAAACTAGGTTATTTTGGAGAGGGGTTTGAATCCTCTAATCATCTCTATATTTTATCCTTTGTTAACTTGGGAAAGCCTGTGGAACATTGTTACTGGGCCTCCTGAAGCCTTTGTTATTAGTATTTTGGGGATTTCTGTACATGGGCTTTCATTCTAACTCCCACCTTTCCATCCTAGCAGAAAGCAATTTTAGCACTTTGGTTGTCTCGTTCTTCTGAAGGGGAAGGAGAGAGGAATTGGATGGGGAGGCTTCAGGTCTCTTCCTAGATATGTCTCTATTAGCCTTATTCCTGAGTCGGTCAACAGCCAATATGTTAGATTCTACTTCCACGACTGCATCCTGCATGTGAGCCAGAGTAGTGGATCTCCTTTCCCTCAACAGAAGGTAGAAATTGGGATCAAAAGCACTAGCATAAGTGATTTTAGTAGAGGCTTCTGAGGGATTTATCTCAGCAGGGATCTTATTGTACATTTTATGGAATCTCTTGGAGAAATCAGAAACATAATCTCCTTCCTTTCTCTTCAAAGACCCAAACTCTGTCATGTAATACATGAAGTCTTTTTTGTCTCCCCATTGTCTCAAAAAGGAATTGTCCAAAGCCTTAATCCCATCAATAGATTCAGGAGGCAGGGCCTTAAACCACTTTCTAGTCTCGTCTTGAAGGCTATGGACGAAAATCCTCATCCATACATCTGCATGCATGATAACATTATCATCTGTAAAACTGTAAAAGGCTTCGAGGTGATCTTCTGCAGCTATGTCCCCTTCACCTGTAAACTTGGGCAGCTTCTTGAGGTAGCCATATTCTGGAAGGACATTAAGAGGCTGAGGTAACAAAAGGGGAGCATACCTAGAAGCTATTATAGCCTCCATTTTGGTCATGGGGGGATTTTCTCCTTCCACTGGAATATTAGGTGGGGGAAAACTCAAAGGAGAAGGAGCTCAAACTGGGGATACTGGAAATGAGATTCCAGGTGGAAGGGGAAACAATGGGGGATTCAGAGAGAAGGCTAAGGGGCTTGAGTCAGTGAATGCTTCTCTTTGTGTAGTATCAACAATAGTAATAAGAGGAGGGGTGGTAAATATAGGAGTGGGAAAATCTTCTGTGGTCTTGGGTCTACACCAAGGTACATCTTCAGGGGAGAGGGGAGTGACAAGGATTTCTCCCTCCAATCCCAGACCAAGAGGGGAAAACTCAGCATGAACACTTCTGAAACTCAGGAAACGAGAAACCTTAGAAAAAGGTCTGTGAAGAAGATGAGAAGAAGAAAATGGAGTTTCTACATAAGGAGATGGAAAATTACCTGGCTCAGTGGTGGAAGTTTCTACTTCGAATGCCTTTCCTTTTCTGATAATCACCTCCGAATTAGCTTCAGGCGTAGCCAGAGGTAGCTGTGGATGGGACCGCGTGTGTCTACCTCTGGAAGGCACAACTAAAATAGCAGGTTCTCCACAGTGGAGTCATCACAATGGAGTCGCCAGGTGCACAGTAGAAATCTCGTAGGGCTCTGATTCCTGATGCACCTTCAGAATCAGAGGCTCGATGTCGTTCAATCCCAGGGAAAATTTTCAACTTTGTCCCCAAAACCGACACCAAAAATGTTGGTGTCAGAAGTCACTCTTGGAATACAGCAGGAGCAGAGCCTGACGCCCATTATTTTATGTCACGATTTGTTTATAAAGGTTGATCAAATGGAAGAAAACTCATAACAATATCATTCTAAGTCTGAAACTAGGCCAGACATGCACAAGCAGGTGAGGTCTTAGTTTAACTTCAAGTAGTAAGTTGTAATAAGGGTGAGTAGAAGGAATAATTTTGTGAGGAAATGTGAAGGGATACTGTAGGCATCGAGCTTCTAACAATTTGTAGAAGGAAAACCTGAACACAAGATCTTCTTCTATTCAAAATGCAGAAACACTAGAGAATATGACAATACTACAATAAAACCTTTATCATAACACAATCACAATGACTCATGTGAATCAGTCAATCATGAACTCACTTAGTATGAGATGAAAACCAGATGGAATGGGAAATATGTCTATCATTAAACAAGAAATATTACATATAGATACATAATCAGGGAACTAGAACGCCCATTAAAAATTTACAATCGGGAGATTTTCTCTACCATCGATCCCTGCAAAAATGGAAAAATTACCTACATATACTTGGAACTGACTCCAGCATTGAAAGCGCAATCACATCATGAGTTCAATGCTTGACGTTGAGGAGATTCTCTGTTAGGATGTGCATGCAGATGTTGGGAAGACTGCCCATGCAGTCGTCTGTCAGGCGTGATATTTGTTAGGATAGACTGATAGTATGCCTCTGTGCACGCTCCTTTATGACCTTCTATTTAAGGAAGGAGATGTTGTCTCACCCACCTTCCTCATTTGCATTAACTAATTCATTGGGATTTGAGAGGCCCTGGTCAAGTCTGTGTTTGGGAGATGTGGTAGACTACCTTCGGCTGTCTGCTGCCAGGGATGATTTTAAGGATGGATATTTTTTTTTAAATGTAGAAACCTTGGTGAATATTACTAATCCTTCATATGCCAACTATAAATGTTTGGCGATATTTTTGTAAAAATATTCAAATTTATAAGGATTTTATATAGTTTTTATAAAATTTTGATGATTTTTAAGGTAAAATAATTTTATCCTATAGAATTTGGGTGAATCATTTTTAAAATAGCGAATATCATTTTTGGAAAAACCATGGAAAATTAGTCCATGAGCGAAATTTAGCCACTAGAATCATCCATGTCTGTTGCCTCGTTGGACTTCTACAAGGGGACTCAGCTAGCTGACGTAGACAGAGTTGTTGATGATGAGGTGATGGGTGCGACAGGAAGGCTATTGGGTATGCATGGGCTCTTAGGAACTAAAGGCATAGATGCGATGCAGCAGAAGAGGGTGACGCGAGGACAACAAAGGAGATCTGGTGACTGGACGAGGTGGGGGCAACTAGCTGTGGCAGAGGTGGCTGGGAGTGCAAGACACATGGCAAGATGCGAAATGATGAAATAGAGGACACATGTCATTGGGGCATGAGAGGCAGTAAGTAGAGGCAGAAGGTGGTAAGAGGTTTAGAGGGGCCCACATAAAACTGCCCCATTCCGGACCCCTCCCCCCCCCTCTATTAAAGGCAGAATGGAAAAGGGGGTCCAGAATCAATCCTCGGCCACTGATCCAGGTGCTCAAACTTGAGCTGTTGAAAACTATGCACCCAATTCTAGACCCCCCCCCGGTTGTTAAAGGTAGAATGTAAAAGGGGGTCTGGAATGGAATCTTGGTTGTAGATCTAGGTGCGCAGAACCTGGCCGCCCATATCTACCCACTCCTTAGGTTCATGCACCTAGAGTCATCCCTGATGGATGGATGAGACTACTCCATGATCAATGGTCCAGATTATATCGGGAATTTTCCCACTAAGAGTTCTCGTTTCTTTGTGACCAGGCGCCAAGACCATGGGCCTAACTCCTAGGAACTTTTGGCGTTTTGGGTTTCAACGATTCCATATGCAGTGGAGGAGCAATCCGCTGTCTTTCAAAGTCATGGTAGCTAAAATAATGACCAAACTTGATCGTGCGCGTCCCTTTGGTTGGATGGCTGAGATGATTTCGACGTTTCGAGACCTGCCTTGCTATATAATAGATGTTATCTCCTTTTCCCTAGGCCTGTTCCTTTATGACCGGGCACCAAGATCGTGGGCCCAACTCCTGGGCGCTTTCAACATTTCAGGTTTTGGCGATTCCAGATGCAAGGAAGAAGTGACCTCCTGTCCTTTGAAGTCCCAGTAGCCGAAGTGCCGAAACACATTTGTCTTCAAAGGAGCTTTTCGTGTTTCTAGTTTAGGCAACTCCAGATGCAAGGAAAGGATTCGACCCTTGTCTTTCGAGGTCTCGATAGCCAAAATGTTGAAACAAGCTTGTCTTCAAAGACACTTTTTGCATTTAAGGGTTTTGAAACCCAAGGGAGAACCCTGTCCTCCCAACTTGTGATCTCCAAAATGTCGACTAACTGCAACCTGACCCCACTGGATCAGACGACCCTAATCATTTCGGTGATATAAGTGCTATCTATTGTGCTAAACCTGGTGCAACTCTTTTGACTGCAATTACCCACCAACCATCAATCTTCTCCATCAATTGATCCTCGCTATTGAATACTAGAGCCGCCCGCCTGCTTGCATATTTAACCCAAAATGGATTTTTTTTTGCTGCACATTGTGCTCATGGCTGTGACCTTGGACAAAATACATCTATTGGGTTTTTTAAGCCCCATTCCTTTGCATTTTACGCCACGGGATCGAATCTTGGAGATAAAACATCCCCCCTTACAAGAATTAATGTTAACATATTCCATGCATAATTATTTACAATTATAGCATGCATAATTAAAATTAATAAAACATAGATTATTCAACATATTAACACATAGAAGACACTTATATTTTAATGAAAATCAACAACTTGATGTAGACCTTAGAATTTCCTCTGATCCATAGACTTTATTGTTCATTGACTCTCAACAATAGGTCACCCCTGATTTGGGGCTATGAATCCTCCAAGGAAAAGGCTACCTAAGCCAAAGTAAGGTCCACCAACACACAAATTTAGGACAAGGCCAATGTAACCAACTCTAGAAGCATTGCCACCTCATAGCCTCTCATTTCCCACAACCTATCCCACCTAAGGAATTGTACTCCTTCACTACTCCACAATCCTTCGGTTGTCCTACTTCTCTTCCAGGGCTTCAAAAAAAAGTAGACCGGGAAGTTTTAGATCTCTATGGTACTTGGAACACAGGGTTGTCAAATAGTTACAAAACTGACTAGGCCAACACACAAGGAAAAATATTCCCAACAATTCTCTCACCCAAAGGGAATGCTCCATAGGCCTAAAAACCTACTTCTTCAACCCAAACCACCAAGGATTTATAGGGGTAACAACAAATTCACATCTTCCACTCTCTAGGAAATGGTACAAATGACGGAGTGGAATATTGGATTGGAATGAATGAGAATTACACTAAATTCCCAACATTATATATGCATGTTCCTATCTTGACACATGACACTCAAGGAACTACTTTGAATCCACTTGGTGATTTTTTCCCCTCGCATAAAAACTTAGGATAACATAATAATATAAAGACTTAGTACTTATGAATAATATTGTTTTATTCCTTGGCTTAAGCCCCCCTTGACTTAGTCCCCTTTCCTCTCAAGTTCTAGCCCCATTTCCCTCTCGTGGAGTCATATCCCCCCATACTCTTTCGTCTCAATTGGTCTTCAACAATGATATATTTTATTAATATATTTGAGTGATTACATTTTACAATGCTTCCTCACAGGCATTTCAACATATAGGCTTTCCTTCCTAATAATCACATAGGCACTCTGGCCCAAAACATCCTGGATCACCACCCTATAAAACATATGTACATTTACAACTTGTGGGTATTACAAATTTAGTCAATTGAAATGAATAAAGAACTTAGGTGATATTTAAGATTTTAATTCATAATTTCAGGTGTTGGCGACAAGGTTGCATAGCATAAGTGAGGAAAATTTGTTGGAAGCTTACATGGGGGGATTGTAGGAAGACATTAAACATGATATTTTCTTAAAACATTATGGAGGATATGCAAATTTATTGTCATATTCAAACCCAAAATATAGATACACACAAGTATACCACTGGAACATATGCAGGAAGAAGAGATAGATTTTGGGTTCATAGGGAAACCCTACCTCAACCTACTTGAATATCACCAAAGGAAATGGAAGAAAGAAGAGAAAAAGGACTATAATTTGGTTGTA
>ML779991.1:319262-332236 GCA_009831015.1 Picea engelmannii
GTTGTCAAGTGCCCTTGAGTTGTGTGTCCACTATCTAATCAGTGGAGGTTTGTTCCATGCAGTCAGGATTGAGATATGTTGGTGTCAACTATTCTGCGATCTCTCAGGTGTCCAATAATGGTGGAAACTATGGCCGAAGGATGCTCACATTGAACATTGGGTGCAAGCCAAGGAAGGGTAGAGTGTTGAGCTCAAAATCATTGCTACCCACCACCTTGGTGATAGTGTAAGTCCCATAGAGAAGTGGGTGGAGCTTTTGATGAGGCCCAATAGGGAGCTCTTTCTGCAAATATAACCAGACCTTATCTCCCACCTGAAACTAGTGCAGTACCCAGTGTTGATCATGACGCTTCTTGTACCTAACATTGGTTTTTTGCAAAATCTCATGGACCTGTTGGTGGATGTACTGAATCCGTTCAATGAATCTAGTGGCTTTGTCGTCCTTAGACTAAACATGGAAAGAATTTTTCTATGTTGTTTCAAGAGGTAGTGCAACATCAATGGGACCCAAGGGTTGGAATCCTAGCCCCACTTAAAAAGGTCTATGGCCGATGGATCTATGGAGAGCCCTATTGTAGCTATGATGAGCATAGGGAGGACTCTCATCTCATATATGCAGATTCTTAGAGTTATACATGCACAAGATGTGCACAATCATGTGATTGATGACCTTTGTTTGGCCATTGGTTTGAGGGTGGAAGGCAGTGAATTTAGTGAGATTGGTATCCAACAGTGACTAGAGACTCGACCAAAATGTGTTATGGAACCTGTTGTCCTAATCAGAGATGATGGTTTATGGTATCCCAAAATCGACCCACACTCGTTTGAAGAAGATCTTGGCAGTATCTTCCACTGTGATGCTCTTCTTGCAGGCTGTGAGAATGGCCATATTTTAAAACTGATCAACTACCACAAATATACAATCATTGTCATGCTTGGTGGATTTAAGGCCATACACATAATCCATTGATATGGATTTCCAAGGCCTCTCGGGAGTAGGAAGAGGGGTGTACAAGCCTTTCTTTTTGATGGATGGCTTGGCAATGGCACATGTAGTGCAATATCATATATACTTGTTGATGTCATGTCAAAATTTTGGCCAATAAAAATGTTTCTTTAGAACAACCATAGTTTTCTCCACGTCAGATGTCCTTCCATCTGACTATAGTGAGCCTCCCAAATCAGCTTTGTATGCTCGCTTGTAGGAGCACAAAGATGGCCCATATGTCATAACAGTCTGTCTTGAATGTGAAAATTAGTGACATTTGCGCTTGTACCCAAGAGTTGATAGGTGGTGGTGAAGTCTAGATATTGCTGATAAAGTTAGGGTCACTTAGTTGCCTCATGTCCACAAGAATGGAGCATGGTGGTGAGTGCAGCCATGGGAGGTTGACTAAGGTAGTCAATGACATGATTTGTGCTCCCCATCTTATACTTGATGTTGAGATGGATCTACTATAGGTAGGTGGTCCAATTCTGATGGTAGTCATTCTGCAACTTCCCTTGTGTCTGTATGAAATTCAAAGGCTTATGATCAGAGTGGATGATTTTCTCCTTTCCCAGAATGAATGTTAACATTGACGATAGGCTTGTACAATGGAATAAATTTCCTTGTCATAGGTGGGGTATTTTCAAATAGTATTTGAGAGTGTCTCATTGTGGTATGCTACCGGATGACCGTGCTGAGTGAGAACTGCATGTACAACATAGTTAGATGCATAAGTCTCAATATCGAACAATTGTTGCAGATCGGGTAAGGAGAGTACTAGAGCTGAGCACAAGTGATACTTTAGATCATCAAATTCTCATTGTTGTTCCTTCCCACACGCGAATGTTTCCCTGCCACTTCCCTTGGGCACTTTTTCGAGGGCCCATCCAATATGGGAGAATCCCAACATGAACCGTCAGTAGAAGTTTGCAAATCCCAAGAAGCTCTGAAGCTCGGTTACTGTCATCGGGGTTGGCCAGTCACAAATAACTTGGATCTTAGTTGGATCAACATGTACCCCATGCTCATCAAAAATGTAGCCCAAGTATTGGACCTTGTTCATGCAAATAGAGCATTTTTCCATGTTGGGATATAGCTTGTGCTGCTGCAGAGTGCTCAAAACCTATTGAATATGTTGCATGTGCTCCTCCAAGTTCTACTAAAGATGAGGATTTCATCCAAATATACCACCACAAAAGAGTTGGTGAAGGGTATCAATACATCATCCATCAACCTCGTGAAAGTGGTTGGTGCATTTGTTAATCCAAAGGACCTAACTAACCATTCAGAGAGACCTTATTTAGATTTGAAAGTTGTATCCATACATTAGTTGGTTTGATGGGAACCTGGTGGTAGCCATAATTTAGGTCAATCTTGTTGAATAACTTTACCCCCTTAGTTGGTCAAGAATTTCATCAATTCTTGGAATTAGGTACCGGTTCCTCACTGTGATTTTGTTTAATTCTTTGTAATCAATACAAAGCCACCAGGTCTCATGTTTATTCTACACCAGTACAATAGGGATTCCACAAGGGGAGGAGTTGGGTATGATGTGCCCCTTTTGAAGTAGTTCTTGGATTTGATGCTTGATTTCTTCATTTTCCATCAACAAGCGACGATAGACTGTTCCATTAGGCAGAGGTGCACCGGGGGTTAGATCAATTGGATGCTTGACTTGGTAGTGCATCGGTACCCTAGTGGGTGAGGCGAAGATGTATTTGTACTCTTCTCTGATCGCTTCCACTTTCTTCTGTTGAAAAGAGAGGCTATGTGTAGAGGCCACAGATGTGGCGGTGACCTTCTGCTTACCATGAACATGAATCACAAAGAAGAAGAAACTATCAGTTTGTGAAATGACCTTACTGCATTGCTTAGCAGAGATTAAAGAAATGGCGGTAGGAGGTGATACCTCTAGTATCGTGTATAATTTTATACTCAAAGTAATAATAACACTGCAGGGTCTAGACTCATACACAACATGTCACTTCCATAAATATGGATGTCCTAAAAGAAAATAAAAAACTTCAAGGGGAGAAATATCACACAATAACTCGTCTTTTAAAGGCTTGATGCCATAGGGCAGGTGACACTGTTGACTGTCTCGAAGATCGCTTCCTTGGTGAAGCCAGCCAATGGTGTAGGGTTGCGAGTGTGGTGTCATTGGCAGGTCCATCTGCTTGATGAACTCTATTGAGATCAGGTTCTTCTGACTGCCACTATCGACAATGAAATGAAGCAGGCCCCCCTTTACCCACATCTGTGAGTGAAAGAGGCATTCCCCTTCCTCTGGTTCTTCTGGTTCTCTTGGCTAGAATTTGGTGGTAGAGACAATGACACTTATTTCAACATCGATAATCCACTTCCCTCCCTCTAGATTTGATTCAGAGTCAGAATATGATCTGGATTATTTTCAGCACGAAATGAGAGCAGAGATATAATAAAGAAATGCACAGAGATATCGTAGATATTCAATAATATAACAGAAATGTATCATGGATGCAACCATAAACATGGATATACAGTAATACATGATTTCTATTAATGAAAAAAATGTACAAAGACTGTAAAAATACAGAGTGAAAGACTCGTTAGAATGGTGGCAGCTTTTCTCTGAGAAGAGATGTGATGGCTACTCACATTCGAAAGAAGATGATTACAATGAGACTCTGAAGGTATTTTTTTAAATATATAAGAATTCCAAAAACCTAACTCTACGAGATGAAGCGCCAAAAGTCATGTGGGCCCCATTTGGTTAAGTTAGTACATTAACTTCCCGGGGTCGTAACTTTTGCATACGATCTTCGTTTTAGGCATATGATAGCCTGTTGGAAAGGTATCGTCGAGGAGATTCATTTTGGGGCCTCAATAATTTTGTAGGCTATTGTTGAGAAAATTTCTCTCGAAAAACCTTCATTTAGGCCCTCAAAATGGCCCCGTAAGTTAAAAACTGCTAAAAATAGTAAATTACCAAAATTGCCAGAAAACTATTTTGAGCCTGTTGGAAAAGGTGGGTGGCCACTGATATCCACCTGGATCAATCCTCCCTCCTTAGGATGCAATGGTATTCATTGCATTGTGTTCTTAGGGGAGAGGGAAAAGCGTTTGCTGAATCTGCATCTTGGTGAGCTTCTTGCCTTGTTGGAGATGTCGCGCTGCTCAATTTGTGGAAGTCTGTCATGAAACTTTGGAGGATGATACTGTTCAACAAGTTGAGATACATGAGAGGATAGTGTGCATAAGGAATCTTTGCGCTTTGCTACATCCTTGTCGACCTGCTTCTATTGGATAGAAGGTGCTTGGGGCGAGGCTGTAGTGGTTGCAGTGTCCTTCTATTCTCCTTTTGAACAGATTGTGAAGAAGCTAAATTTTGCAGTATGAGATACTACCTTGCAGCACTTTTTAGGTGGAACAGTAGTTGGAACTACCTCTAGTATTCTGTAGAAATGACCCCCCAAATAAATAATGACATTGTGGGGTCAAGACTCATAAACAACATGGCACTTACACATATATGGTTGGCCAAGAGAATATCACATACATCCAGTGGGGCAACATCACATAATACCTCATCCTTGAAGGGTTGGATGTCATATGAAAATCAACATTGTTGGCTGACATGGATATCTCGTCCTTGGTGAAGCCACCCAAAGTTGTATGGTTGTGGGTGTGGTGTTGTTGACAATCCCAACTGTTTGATGACCTCTACGGAGATGAGGTTCTTCTGGCTTCCACTATCAACAATAAAATGCAGTGGGGTCCCCTTCACCCACATCTATGAATGAAAAAGGCGCTCCCCCTCTTCAATATATGTTGCTTCTTCTGGTTGAATTATTGTGGTCATGACAATAGTAGTGGGGTTCACCTTAATGATCTTCCCTTTACCAGTATTTTCAGAATCAGATTCTAAATCATGGTTCGACTCTTTGTCTTTGATATTGGCCACCAGTGACTATTTTGAGCAACATTCATCAGTGTTGTGCTAGGGGATTTTGTGGAAATCGCACCATTTTCTGGTGTCTTTCTTTGTCTTCTCATGACCCTTCTTTACCTGTGTCTTGGACTGGTTTTCGGGAGACTGTTTGTTAGGGTTGTCTTTATCAAACTTTGGTTATGGCGGATTTGTAGACCCAAGCTCCCATTTGTTCTAGTGCTTAAATTTTTGCCCGATTTGAATAGCATATCGATAAGAAGCACCGAGTGATGAGATGTCCAGAAAAACCTAACACTAGGAGATGAAGTGCCAAAAGTCATGTGGGCCCCGTTTGGGTACTTTAGTACATTAACTTCCCAGGGTCGTAACTTTTGCATACAATATCTATTTTAGGTGTATGATAGCCCATTGGAAAGGTATCATCGAGGATATTCATTTTGGGGCCTCAATAATGTTGCATGCTATCATTGAGAAACTTGATCCTGAAAAACCTTCATTTAGGCCCTCAAAATGGCCCCAAAAGTTAAAAACTGCTAAAAATAGTAAATTGCCAAAATTGCCAAAAAGCTATTTTGAGCCAATCGGAAAAGGTGAGTGGCCATCGATATCCACCTAGATCAGAATCTATGTCTGAATCAGAATCTTTTAGCTCGGCCACTAGTGACTTCTTGGAGTAACATTCTTCAGTGTTGTGCCAAGGGATTTTATGGTATTCACACCATTTTCCTATGTCATTTTTCGACTTATCATTACCCTTCTTGTGTTGTGGCTTGGACTGGTTGTCCTCAAAGTGGACATATTTTCTCTATCCCTTGTTTTGTGGGTTGGGGCCTCCTTTTCCCTACTTTGGATGTGAGGAGTTTGCAGATCAAAACTCTCTCCTCTTCTACTTAAATTTATGTTCAATCTTGACAACATATCTATAAGTTGTACCCAATGATGCGATGTAAAAAAATCCATTTCTGTTTGAATGTATCTATACAAATAGCCTTGATATTTGAGCACCAACTATCTCTCAGAGTCTTTGATACCCAATTTGGTGCACAGGGTATGAAAAATATTGGTGAAATATGGTACTATCTAGTCCCTTTCCTGACACAGGGTGGTCCATCTTGTGTATTGGTCCTTGTAGCTTCCAACAGGGTAGTACTATTCTTTAATGGAATCCTTGGAGGAATCCCATGTGGGTTGACCACAAATATTATAGATTCCTCTATGGCATTTTTCTAAGAGTAAGTATCCCACCAACCCTTAACATGGGGGATGACTTTGAGGAGTGCAAAAGTAACCTTTTCCCTATCAGAAAAATTGTGGATCGAAAAATACCCTTCAAGTAGATTCAACCTTTTATCTACAACATTCGCATCTACCAGTCCTTCAAATAAAGGAATATAAAAATTTACCTATACCTTGAAGGAGGTTGCATGGCCGCTTGATGAAGATACGTCTCCTGTGGACAACTGCCAAAGGATTTGTGAAAATTTGTCCATCATTTCATTCCTTTGTCACACAAGGGATTCCTTGAGAAACATTTTAAAAGGATCTCCTACTCCATCATATTTCTTTCCATTCCCCATGGGTTATTTTTGGGCTTTGTGCGACCGATCTTGCAAAGGATCGATTGGTTCGAGTCCCAACTTCTTGTACCCAGATCTTGTTGGGGACATGCATGAAGAAAAATAAATGAAGAGAAGGCCGCTCTGATACCAATGATCTAGATTTATGAGTGGAATGAAATGAATAATAGACTGAATACAATAACACAGAGATACGGAGAACAATAACAAATATCCAGTGAACAATAAATTCTATTAAATAAATGAAATAGGCTATAACTGTAAAACTGCAGAACTAAAAACAACTTGTTCAAATGGTGTTAGCTATCTCTAAGAAGATATGTGGCTTCTATGTGCATCCGTCTAAGAAGAATGATTACAATGAGGCTCTAGAGGCCTTTTTAACATTACTCGTGAATGCCAAAACCGTAGACATCCAAAAACCTAACCCTATGAGATGAAACGCTAAAAGTTATGTGGGTCCTGATGGGTAAGTAGGTACCTCAACTTCCCGGGGTCGTAACTTTTGCATACGACCTCCATTTTAGGTGTGTTATAGCCCATTGGAAAGGCATTTTCTAGAACTGGACATTATTCCATCAAACTTTGACTTTGTCTACATTTCGACAATGGCAAGCAAAAAAAATACTATTTAGGGCCCAAAAACGACCTTGGAAGTACATAATTAAGATGTGCTGACATGAAAACATCCAAAATTAGCCAATTGGATTAGGTGGGAGGCCACCAATCTCCACCTGGAAGCTATGTAGGGATTCAGACAACCCAGAAAGTGTAGAACCCACAATTACAAAGAATTACAAAAGAACGTGTTGAACTAAAAATTGCCAATAGAAGCCAGTTGGAATAGGTGGGTGGCCACCAATATCCACCTGGATCAATGAGGGCCCACTAGGTGGTTACATTATTTTTTGGATAGAAAATAACTATCTATAGTAGTATCTAATTGGGAGCCAAGTGATTAGTATTATATTGCATCTCTACTCAATCAGAGGTATCCCTCTTGAAGACGCAAGTGAATATTGTTTCATATTTAAAATATCAATAATGCTTTTCCCATTGTTGCAACTTCAATACTTTGGTTTTATTTTATTTTCTTTTTGTAGTTGTTTTTTTGTCAATATTGCTTCAGTTTTTCTATTTCAATTGTCAAGGTACACCATAAGTGGTATTAAAGAACATTTTGTGCCAGCATGTGCCTAACCTTTGGAGAACCTTTTTTAAGGCTAGATATGTATTCTAGCATATTTAAATATATTGATCTATCATTCAATATGTAATATTGCAGTTGGGAAGCATACGGTCATGGAATACAAGTGCAATCTCATAGTTGGATGTCCTTTTACATCTCTATTGATGATCGGTGTGTACTACTACATTAGAGATAATATACACATATATTTGAACTTCAACATGCCATTGGGTATAATGGAAGACCCCTAGGAACAACTGAAACCATCCTTACATAATGATATAAATGGTCTTTTTGCTATAGTACAATGAGCACAACACTTGTGGAGATCACTCTTCCATACTAGGGAATTGGTAGAACTATATCACCCCTATTATAATCCCCTGTTTTACTAGCAATTAATTATGTTTGGTGATGATTTTATGTCATTATGGAGATATTATTACCATGCCATGGTAATATGAACAATGTTATTGTATTATTGATTAATAAAGAAATCCAATAGCTAACTGAAGGGTAGAGCACTAGTACCGGTCATGATACCATGAGAGGGAATAATGAGGGGGCCTAGAGGGAGTTCATCATGCTAGAGAATCCCAAGCCACCTTTTTGAATTATTTTTAGGGAATAAATAGTTATCTCTTTTTTCCAAATTCAAAGCTATTTAGTAATGAAAAGGGGGATGGTAGTCCCACAATAAATCGAATTGTGGAGGACTGGATTGGACAGGTAATGAATATTAGCTAGGGTACAATCAATACCACATCATTTACCATTATTGACCCATGAGACCCTCTGACACAAGAAAAATGAAGATCGGGAACCTTTTGATGAAACAATGAAGAACTATGGGAGAACCCACGAGGGAAAGAGTACATAGGTAGTGCTACAGAAATAAAACTAGTGTGGGTAGATAGAGAACCCAAACCTAATCTAAACTAAGAGGGCCATGAGTTTGATGCTTGTTGGGAAAGGAAAATGACTTCCTAATTTTTATACTTGTATTTTCCACTATAGGTTGTGCAGGCATTCTATTAGATGTTATGAGGCTAGAATTACATAATTGAGTAAAATTGTCTCAATTATTTCACAAGGAAATACTTGTTTTCCACAATTTCATAATACAAAATATGAATTATTTAATAATTGAGAATAAACTCATAATTGAAAAGAAAATTCATAYTGAGTTGGAAAAATCTCAGAATTTAGCATGGAATTTGAGMAAAAATCTCATAATTTAKCATGGAACTTGAGAAAAAATATCATAATAGAGAAAAAGTTCATAATAGGTTGGAARAGCTCATAATTAAGMATGAAACTTGTGCATGRTTTGTAGTTTCTTAGTTCACATGATTTCAACCCTATMTATGGCTTGTAAATGCTTAGTTCACATGCTATCAAGTTATCCATGACTTKTATCCACCTAATTCACATGTCATGAAGCCTATCTCCAATCTCTTCTAAAATCCTATAARATGAGGCCAAATCAAGGAGATGGGGAGAAGAGYTTTGAGGGTGGTTATGTTGCCAAAATAGAGAAAAAAATCTCAAGGGGCTAAGGAAGAGCATCGGGAGCCTGGAACTAGGAGGAAGGCATCATCATCAAAGGTATTCTTGATGTAATGTTTCTTATATTATTAATAGATCATTTGGTTTTCCCCTGATATATTGGTATTCCATTATGAAAGTGTTTAGATATGATTCATCTCATTATATCTCCGATCATAAGAAAGTTATATCTAGGATTCTAATCCAAAGTATAGAGGAAGAGAAGGTCTTGTTTTTCTTTTGTATGTAGGAAGTAGGTTGTGGAGCTTGTATCTAGAGTTTTAGGACTGCAACAACCAAGATGTACGAACGAAAACCTCTAAAGAAAGGTATGGAAATATTCACCACTCCTTAGGATAATCAAGAATCTAGATCTAGGAAAACCATAGGAAGTCTAAACCTATTTCTATCTAGGAATACTAGGATAATCCTAGGGATATTTTGCTATGTATTCAAAAATATCTCTATGAGAAAAAATCCCATAACACTAATGTTGAGGTAATTCAGTTGGGATGACATCTAAGAAACCTCATGGAGGCATTAGGCTTAGTGTGTAAAAAGGGGGGTTTTCTTCTCTTGGTTGTAATGAAGGAGAGTGGACTTGACACTCATTAAATGTCATAAGAGATAGAGTTCCCCTAGTGGTATCATGGCCTGGAACAAGGGTGGTCTATTGTGGAAAATGTGAGTGCAACAGAGCCTATGGTTGGGTGGAATGGTGCTCACCTCTTGTTGTCAGACTACAACTAGTTAATCTTGGCTTAAATATGCATGCCCCCGTACTAGTATATCTTGAATATCAAGGGTGTTAGGCCAATAGGCGTGAATTTATCCTGAGTTCTAGGGTTGTTCCTTGGAATATTTCCTTCACCTCAGACATATGAATGCTTAGGGTTAAACCCTATAAAGTTGTAAAAAATCATTGAAGTGACTAAGTAAAGTTGATAAAGAAGGTTATTCTTAGGTCCTTGTGTAGGAAGTGGATAAGGATTTAATAGTAACTTGGAAGATAGAGAACGAGCATCCTTAAATATAGCTATCTAGCTCTCTAAAAAATTCGTAACATGAGAGATTCTGGATTCTGGATATCTAGATGTGCTACATCAGGGATATCTGGAGATCCAAAATCTGGCCTCCAATTTAACACAACCCTTAGAGAAATCTTGAATATCCATATAGTTGCAGTTCTACCAGCAAAGTTCTGCAACCCCACCTTCACATTAATAAGCATAGAGAATCCATATCTAGAAGACTAGAAATCCAACACTTCAAACAACTATCTATTTTTTTCCAAATCCTAGATACCAGATGGGCATGGCTACACTTGCCATTTCTGACCCTTTTTGTAAGTCTATGAGCAGAGGAGATGAACATGTGTGGATGACGTGAAAAGTGACATGTGATGCTAGGTGTTGATGATAATTCCACGAGGGAGTGATAGGTGTTGGCATGATATTGGTGTAGGTCAAAAGAGCCCTGTTAATGATTGTGTTCATTTGGAACCCATTTTTGTCTCAGTTGTTGGATCAAAGGGATATTATCCATTTTCTCATCATCAAATTGTAGCATCTCATAGTTGATCAAGTTTCAGATCTATATCTGGTGCTTGTGATAGTTTCGAATCCCGAATATCCCGATATGGATCTTCAAAGTAACGTAGCATCAAGAAACTCTCATATCTCGGATATCTAGATGGTTCATGGTTCTAGGGCATAGTTATATGATGGGAGTTTATCCTCGTTGTGTTTTGGGTTCATGTGTTAGAGTCCACATGTCACACCATGGTTGGAACACATGTCCTATAGGGATTGGGGCCATGTTTCATTGATGATTTCATATCCAAAAATTTAGCTTTTTAAATAAATTAGCACTAGGATTTCTCTTGATCCAAGATATACGAATAGGTAAAGGTTTAGGAAGTAAAGTTTTAGGAAGTAGGGTTTCAACAAGTTGGGATCCATGACAAGGGTCCAGGCGACATAAGAAACCATGTGTCTCACCTCATATTGGTCCATGTTTCATGCAGGGTGTCATGACACATGTCAAATGTGTGACATCATATTTGGAATCTAGAAATCCAAACTTTTCAATAATGTTGCATTCAAATTTCTCCAAATCCTGGATTCTTGGATATGTCATGGTTCCAATTCAGGGTTTCATTTAGGGATAGGAAGGCTCCATGATGTCAACAATCCACACGTCAAGTATTATGTTATCATGCACCACATTATTCTTGTGTATTGTTGTGTCATGCCAAGTGTCTTGTAGTGTCAAGCAATGTCATGCCACATTGGTTTGTGTGTCAATTACATGCCAACATGACACCTGGATTTGACTCATGGTCTAATGACAAATTTTCTGTTTCTATGGGTCCCATTTTTTTAGATATGACATGGTTATTGGATGGGTTCTGCATCCATATCTGTCCCTTTGAGTTAAGAAAAAATTCATGGAAATCCTGGATCTGTAGATATCTAGGTGTATAGGGTTCCATCCACATGGTTCCATATGGAAATGGAGTTAAGGGGGAGATATGGAATCCAAACCTTCTGTAAAAAGGGTTTCTTGGAGTTCCTAGATTCCTACATATTTGGATGTGTAGGTTTCCACCTACACGTATTTCCATCAGGGGTGAAGCTAAAGAGAAATCTAGAGTCTATATTTTCAATAAAAAAGGCTTATAAGGATTATCCATATCCTATATATCCAAGTGGTCAAGGTTCCCTCCCCTGGTTTTGTTACTCAAGATTAAGCACTTGTGTTCAAGCAACATTTGGCTATCAAAAGGAAGAGAAAATCATGAATCCCAGATGTTGGGTCCTTCAGGTCTTGGTCAAGGGATCCTCCACGTCAGATGGTATATGTGGAAGGGATCCACATGGTAATGATGACATCAAAAAATTTAGATGAGATGGGTCTAGGTGGAGGCAACATAGACTAGATGATGTCTTCATGTGGAAATTCATGAGAACTTGAAGAGGCCATAAATTTCCCTATAGAACTCAGAATTGAGCTCAATTACAATCAATGGACAACTCTTGAGGAACATACTTGACCTATAAGGTCATAATCAATATTTGAGTTAATTTAAGAGAGGTGACTTAAAAGGAAATTTGAAGGATTTTGTATTCCCTACCAACCTAATGAGGGTTATGGGGTTGGGTGTATGAAAGAGTGGTATCAGAGAAAAGTTCAAACACTAGTCCTGAATGGGCTAGAGAGTAGCCACAAGACTGATATATCAAGGCTAAGATGAGCCCGCTGAATTTTGTTTTTTCATAAAAATGTAAATTATTAGTTACACAAACTCCTTAAAATAAGGACTGTAGATCAAATGTTGTTTCCAAAATCCTTTAAAACACAAAATTATGTCTTTTTCCTTAATAACTCCAATAGAAAATTTAAATAGGATGAGACACACTAACAACAAAAGATTTATGTCATTGCCTTTATGGAATTATAAGGATTACTATAGGATTTCGAATATGTTAACATGTTGTGGTAACTAAAATTTAATAGAATAACAATTGGAACATAGCCCTAAGTTTGGGGTTGTTGTGAGCCATTGAAATCCTTATCAAGGAAAAGTAATTGCATACATTTGAAGTGCATGATTAGCTAATAGTGGCATGTTGTTCTAACATTTAGAGGACATAGTAAAGGAAAGAAAACAAAAGAGGAGGTTATGGAACAAGGACTATGGCATTGATAATGCATGCCATATGAACCTGAGATTGAGTA
>ML779991.1:333295-355650 GCA_009831015.1 Picea engelmannii
CCTTATGAATACAATGCAAGGATCAATAATGTGTTGATCTAAAAGTTTGGTGAAGGAGTGTTTGAACCTCCCCAAGACACCAATGGATTAGGTAGCATACAATAATGGCTAACATTCATAATGGTATGTTTTAGTATGCTTAACTAATGAAAGGGAATCTAGGTAAGGATTCCCTCAGAGGAAATTTTGACAACTGAAAATGATAAGAGGCATGAATGGTTAAAGGAATAGGAATCTAGTACTTTCTATGCACTAGGTAATGCCATAAGTTCCTAGTGATTCTTGACATATAAAATATTTTTATAGCAAGTGTGCAAGAATGATCTTTTTTTTATTGTTTCCATAGGAAACAGAGGTAATTTATTCATGAATATGCTTGTCATATTAATCATATGAATGATTGTAAGTTCCCATAATAAAGGTTGATATTGCATTAAAAATAAATGTGTATGGATGACATGGAAAATGTGCAAGTAATACACATGCATGCTGGTATCTATGTGTATACATGCTTGAACACAAGATTTGAATGCAATAACGAGATGACTGGTATGAATGCAGGAATGAGAATATTAAGTGTGGCACATGATTAGTGCTTGTCATGTGTTGAAACAACATTGTTGTTGCTAGGATGACCTCGTCTTGAAGCTATATTCATTTTTTTCTTTCTTATATACTATCTTGAAGGGATTATATTCTATATTGTTCAAAAGGGATAATATGAAATGCTAAAAGATCAAGTGAGAAAGAATGCTCTGTTGTTGTGAAAGAAGGAAACATGCTTGTGATTTTGCCTTTGAAATGTTCATGTGAATGAGTGTGGACAAGAATAAGCCAAACTAACTTTAAGTTAAGACAATTTTTCATGTGTAAATTATGAAAGTATGCCAACTGTATACATGCACATACAATACAAAAAATTATGACCGAGTGCATGGTTACAAAAAATTATGTGAATTTATTCTTTTGTTCTTTAGGAAAATTATGGGTAAAAAGTTTAAATGATAGAGATGTGGGTTGAGATCATTTCAAGAGTTGATAAATATGTAACAAAGACATTGCATGTTGAGAAAGTACCATATGAAGGGATTGTGAGAAGGCCCTGTTAGGAGAAAAAACCATGGAATTAATGACTGTTGGGAATTATACAGTGGGTTGCAGAAGCCTATGTGTATAAGAATCTCCGATTAAATTTTGAATGCATGCATATGTTATACTGAATGTTAATCATTTTGGTTTCCATAGAGTTAATATGCATAATACATCTTGTTTTTATTAAAATCATGAGATAATATTGATTCTTTAATATGTTGTCACATCCATAGATGCTAGGCTAATGCAGTGCCCCCACCTCAGCAGGGTCTTGTTGACATGCGTAATTGACACACCATCAACTAAAAGGTCAAGTACGGATCAGGGTTGTCTAAATAACCCACGTTGTTTGAAGTGAAATGACCTGACGGGTTTAATGGCTCTGTTGGCCAACTAAAATCCTAAAATAACAAAAGAAAGAAAACTAATATAAAAGAAACTACGATACTATCTACATGAATTCAATTATTTACAAGTGTTAAAACTGATAAGTAGATATGAGCATGTGATTATAAACAAGGTATTTACAATTTGCAAGTTTTTTTGGATGTCTTGTGAAATCAATTTTTTTTGCAATTGTTTATGAAGTAGATAAAGAAAACACATATATTTTATATTTTATGTTTGATATCTAAAATATAAAGAAATCAAGAATACTAATAAAACACATTTGAAATAAGAAAAGGTAAATAGGCAAAGCTAGTTCAAACTACTCCTATTTCATTTGTGAATAATCTGATTAAAAGAAAATACCAGTAAACTAACCTGCAGGTAATGAGTTTTATGTCTCTGCACAATTCAAGCTTCCAGCTATCTTGCTTGTGAGAAAAATCTATAACGGGCCTGTGCTAACATTCACAGAATAAACTCAAAAGTATATTTGGAGAAAGATATAAGAGCAGACTAATAAACATACATATTCGATGATATTGAAATGATGAACACTTATAGAAAAAGAAATTTAATATAAAACATTCATGTAATACATCATTTAACATCAAGAATAAATCAATGATATTTAAATGAAATAATGATCACAGAAGTGATATATGAACAACAAATTACAGACAAAATTAAAGTGTTGAATAAGATGAAATATCATATGCTGATAAGACTAAAGCTGTATAAAATATTAACATTCAATAATATAAAGGGAAAAATGTAATGGGAAAGCACCACACTGGTTTAAAGACAAGGAGTGAATTTCTTGTCCATACAGTCTTGAAAGTTGCATGTCCATAATGCGTTCAAATCAAAAGATGAGATTCCCTTTACTATCAGGAGTGAATAGTATTTAAACTATTTCAGGATCCAAATGCTCATATCATATAGTATAGAGTTGAATCCCCCCAAATCAAATAATATTACAAAAATAGTGGACTAGAAACCACTCATGCATGAGTTGGTTTGTTAACAAATAAACCAAAGTTTTATAAAACATAAAAAAGGAGAAACTACTGAAAATTTGGAAGTATGATTCAAAATTGTTTGCTCCATGCAATTAATAACATAATCTTCCATTTCCTGTAAATAGCGAAACTGATTTGATATTAGAAAAAAAATTACTAATTACTAATTATTATTCAAAAGGGACTGGCTACAGAATCATATATTCTGTAGCTAGTATTATTTTTAGCAAATGAAATCAAAATTTACATTTACCTATTTCGACTTTGATAACATAATTGAATGAAATCAAAACAAAATCATTTTACAATTAAAAATTAGCCAAAGAGGGATCTGACAATTCGGAATTTATAATTTCTTTGAAACTGGTTGTGTTATTTATGATTATATTCCCATCCCTCTTGAACACTTATTCTCCCTCTCTGTGTGTGCCTTTAGGTCAAGGTTCTCTTGTTTCAACAGAGAATTCTAAGTGGATAAGCGTTTAACTCGATCTTGTAAGAGAGGAACATATGTATAGTAACTCTCTATCCAATCGAAACAACTATCACAATGCACTATGGAAATGGAAGATCGATGTGGAACACAATCAACAAAGAGTACTTCATTTTTACCTATGGTTTTCTCCATGTCGTGCCCGAAAGCCAAAAATCATTATTTACCCTTAAGACATGGGGGTAAATTGGTCACAAAATCATACTGTTCAACATGGGTAATAGCCTCTCTCCTGGAACACTGATTTTCTGGGTCTTCACGAGCCAAGAAATCGTCTATATCATGATATGAACATTGATCATTTATCTCTATCGGATCGATTGATATCATATGATTACTCTTGTGATTTCTTAGTTTTCTAGAAAACAAATGATCAACATTCTTATTCCTGAAACTTAAATCCATGCTCATAGGCACAGGATGATCCTTTTCTTTTAATTCGACAATTACTTGTTCCAGAGATCTTCCAGGTGAAAACCTACATGGTAATTCATTATCCATGGGGGTTTCATCAACAACAGAAACTGGCCCAATAAATTCTAGGTCATCAATTGAATTAACAACCTTGCTTTCAGTTACTGGTCTGTCTGAGTTAGGGTTTACAAATAAAAGAGGGTTGGTTGAAGTGTTGGCCTGGGTGAAGCCATTTCTTATCAGAAATTTCTCCCAATTGTCACCTATTTTTGACAGTGATAAACCAACAAGATTTTAATGAGTCCACGGTGAAACAAAATCGAATTGATACCATGTCACTTATAACGCTTGGACATTTTGTAAAGACTCATCAACGGGTAAAAAGGCATATCCAACTCAAACCCTATGAAATTCATAAGCAAACGGATGTGGTACATAAAAAGTAGCCCATATCAGCCTTAACACGTAACAAACTGCTTCAAAATTAAAAGGAGACTATGCCATCTAGGTTTTAACATAGCGATAGGAATACCTTTTGTACAACAAATGGTTTTACGAGAAGCCATGAATAAACTCCATGGGACATCTTCTATTTTAGCATTCTTAAACCACTTGTCACCTTTTGATGGGATTCTTGTCACCTTACTCATGAAATCCTCTATTAATTCCAGCTATATATCCCCAATCTTGGCCCTGAATCCATCAAAATTTTGTTCAAAAGATTTTTCAACCTAAAGATTATAGCGCTTGAACTTCTTGAGGAATACATCCCACCCATGAGTCTTTAGGTCATCAATAGCGTCGTCATGGAATAACAAAGCTTGGCATCCATTTGTCTCTATATGAACCACATGTGACATTACCACTGTGACAAGGATGCAATAGATATCAGAAGGGATAGGTTTAGGCTTCCAATGGATGAGCAGCAGAGACAAGTTTAAGCGGGATGTAATAGCACAAAAATCACAGTCTGGGAGCTATCATAAATCGGACAGGAGAAATAGAAAAACTGAAAACCAGAAGGTTCATAAGACTCCAAACCATTTCTCACGCTGAGTGACAAATCCTACAGAGTACAAAACCCTATGCACATAATGAATGGTCTCATTAATGTTTTGGGCCGGCAAGGTGAAATGAAGATGCAAGCATAGTGTGCTTGTACTAATTTGCATGAATGTTCATATGACAATTAAACTCATGAGAATAATATCAACAATTAACCAAGGTTCTTGTGCATTCAAACATTTCCACAATGAACTATAGAACCAATGAATTCATAATAACCATAATACACAAATTTTGATAGTGGATTAATCAACCATTTCATAAGATTTGAATTTTAATCATATATGGGTGACTCTTTAAAACAATATTTCTAAGGTAAAAGATTATGAAATGAAGCCAAGTTTTTTGTTTAAATTCATGCTTACAGTCATGAATTAAAAATAAAACAAACGAGAATGCAAAAGAAAAAACTCAATAAGGTAAGCTTTAATCCAATCATCACTTCAAAACTCAGAAATATAATCATTTACAAATGGGAGGTGATGGAAGCTACATAAAGGTGTAATCTCTTTCAGTCATGATAAGTATCAAAAATCATGTGTGGTTGCCAACAATGGCGACGTACTGGGTGAAGAAGTTATCTCTGCATCACCAGAAAATTCATGTTAGGGAGAATCAGATGAAATGAATTTTTAGAAATAGTTAACAACAGGTCAAGCATACTAATCATAACTCAGAAAATAATGTACCTTAGCATCATATGTATTTCTATCTAAAACAATTTCATCTAGTATCTAACCTACATTACAAGTGTAGCGATTGTTTATGCAGTTGACTTCGATGTTGTTGACAGGGCCACTACTGCCAGTAGGTGTTCATAGCCTCGAAAGGGATGTCATTAGACCCACTCCGGTACATCTATCATATCCAAGAGTCATTCAATCATGATATGGGACATCTTTGAATTTTGTTCGAATTGAAAACAGACGTGCATATCTTCTTAAACCAAGCATTGCTTCTCTACCAATAGGCCTATTCAGTACCCCGGTGAAGTTTCCTTGGTATCATGCATGCATTTACCCACTGCTAGCAGACTTGTTTAGTGTCCCGGGAGGTTTACATACATTTCCCACACATTATCATCCTTTGAACCCTCTAGAAATTTTTAATAGTTTTCAAAACTTAATGATATTCAAGAGGGCAGGGTGATATTAAAAATCTTGTAGTTTGGAATGAAAAAAATTGATCTTTCACCAATTATTCTTCTATTTTGATGACCTTTATCATGATTTGGACACTTAGATTTCAGTTAGGAAATCATCTCGAGGACAGGAAGGTACAATTGAGTTGTTTTTCTCAAAACAAGGACAGCGTTAGAAGTTTATTTATGACAATCATGTCTACTTGTAATTTCAAAGAGAAACCATAAACACTGATTTGAACAGAAACTCACTTCTGCTGATCTGAGTTTTAGCACTTACTGCTCATGTTCTTGGGAAGTTATCAACTATCGCTAATGAATGAAAAATATTATTCCCTTATACAAATAAGATGGTGACTTAGACATAATTATTCATAAAACAAATCAAAACAAAGAAAAATGAAAAGAACCAAAATAAAAAACAGAAAAGAAAATTAAAAAATATTTACAAAAGAGTGGAACAAAATTCATCAGGTGAAATACCTCTTGAGAGCCTTTTCCATTCACTAGGAAAGTGTCTGGTTGTCCCTCCAAATTATGTAGAAGGAAAGAGCTAGGACCCAATTTTTTAGAAATTACAAATGGTCCCAGCCACAGATTATGGAACTTGACGTGTTCCCCCTTACCCTCGTGAGCTTTATCCCACTTGAGAACCAGATCTCCTACATGGAAATTCTATTTGAAGAATAATTTGAATCAAACCATCTTTTTACAATTTGCTAATGTTGATCCAGTTTCTTCACTGCTTGTGTTTTCACTTCCTCTAGTTTTAATAAGGCATCTAGACGATTTTCTAGAGGAGGGCACTCCTCTTCTTGAACTTTCTGCGACAATTGGAGAGAAGGAAGTAAAACATGTGGAGGGAGAATTTATTCTCTTCTGTAGATGGGGAAGAAAGGGGAATTACTAACAGAGGTTTTTGGGGTCACCCTATTAGCCCAAAGTGCATTATACAATGCAATGTGCTAGTTCTTGTGATTTTCTGAAACCATCCTTTTAATAATCTTGATTAAATTTTTATTTGTTGATTCCGCCAAACCATTTCCTTGAGGATAGTAGCTTGTAGAATACTTAGTTTTAATCCCTTTTTATAGAGAAAAGACGTTCATATCAAGGGACGAAAAGTAAGAGGCATTATCAAAGACTAGACATTCAAGAATGTTGAATCGAGTGATGATATGGGAATTTAGAAAAGACACTATCTGACTGGTGTTGACCACTTTTAAAGGTACAACTTCAGACTATCTTGTAAAATAGTCTGTTGTTGTAAGGATATACTTGTGCTGCTACGAAGAAGAGGGATTAATTGGTCCTATGATGTCAAGGCCCCATTGCTAAAAAGGGGAATCTACAGTAATAGGTTGCAAAGCGAATGCTGTCTTTTTTACCCATCCTGCAGCCTTTTGGTAGATTATACATTTACGACACAGTGCATGAGAATATTTAAACAAGGTAGGCCAATAGTATCCAACTCTTAAAACTTTGTGAGTGGTGGTATCTCCATCGAAGTGACCATCGACTTCACTTGCATGAAGTTCATATAACACTTTTTCTAACTTTTCCTTTTCTAAGCAACGCATAAGAACACTATCAAAGTTCCTTCGAAATAATACATCATTTATTAACTGAAAAGATGCAGATTTAAGCCTAAGTTATCTTCTATTTTTAGGATCAATATTATGGGGAGTAGATCCATGTGTCAGATAAAATTTAATGTTCTCATACCAGGAATTGGCAGTAAGTTGTGCACAACTGATCTGTTTTTTGTTATGTTGATTTATAGTTGAGGTGTTGATTTAACTTTCTTGTTATTCAACTGAATTAACCACTAGTTTACACAGGCCTTGACCTCTAACAATCTGTGCAGGGGTTATTTCCAGGTCATATTCCTATAAGGAATTCATCCAATTTTCCCTTTTCTCACCCATCTCTTTTTGTACTAACAAATTTCTTACAGCTAGGTATGGAACAATAACCTTGGTTTTGGATTTCAATAGGTATGACCGGAAGTGTTTCACTGCTTTGAAAACAACATATGAAATTTTATCTACTACTGGGTAGTTAAGCTCTACTCCTTTGAAATATGATATCATGAAGGCAATGCATATATCATTACTTTCAATGTCTTTCTATATTAACACAACAACATAAGATCGGTCAGAAGCAAAGGTGTAAAGAGTGAAATCCTGAGAAAAAACGAGACACATCAAGGAAGGGGCTTCTATTGTTGCTTTTCTAATTGAGTCGAAAGCTTGACTTTCTTGTGGTCCCCAATGGTACAAAAATTATTTTTTAATTAAATTATGTAATGGTCTTACTATTTCCGAGAAACTTGGGACAAACCTTCTGACAAAATTAATCTTTCCCAAAAAGGACTGCATGGATTTTTTGGAAGAAGGAGGGGGGATTTTAGCAATAGCTTGCGTTCTTTCAGGGTCAATAATCATTTTGTCCTTAGATAATATAAACCCAGGTAGTTTTCCTTTCTCTACTGCAAAGACTGATTTCTTAGGGTTTAGAGATATGCCGAACTTGCGGCATCGTTCCAGGACAACCCTAAGGTGAGACAAGTGATGTTTCTTGTTTTAGAGAAGATGGTGACATAATCAAGGTAGACCATGACTAACTGGTTAATGAGGCCACAAAAAGAAATATCCATTTATCTTTGGAAAGTGGCACCGACGTTTATCAGTCCAAAAGGCATTTTCATGTAGGCATAAGTGCCCCATGGGGTGCAAAAGGTGGTTTTAAGCTGATCTGAGGGAGACATGATGACCTGGTTGTATCCCAAAAAACCATCTAGCAGAGATAGTCTTTCAAAGACAAACACCTGCTGTAGAATTTGTTCCATTGGAGGAACATGGTAGTTGTCTTTAGCAGATGCTCGGTTTAGGTTCTGAAAATCGACACATAGTCAATTTTCACCAGTTTTCTTCCTTACAGGGACTAGATTAAACACCCATTGCGTGTCCCTAACCGGGAAAATTATATTTGTAGTTAGTAATTTATTTAGTTCTTTTTTAACAGTGGGTTCCAATTTGGGATGCATCTTCCTCAATTTCTGTTGAAAATGCTAAGTCTAGGGTTTCATGGGGATAACATGTTGTATGATGTTAGGGTCAAATGTTTTCAATTCATCATATGTCCAAAAAAAAACATCTTTAAATTCTTTAAATAAATTTATAAAAGCAGATTGTTCTTTCTCATAACATCCCTTTCCCAAATTAATATTTTGAGGATTATCATTTGTCCCTAAATTAGTCGTCTCATAAATCAAAGAATAACTATTGGTTTTACAATTTACTATTCCTCTAAATTTATCATGCAAGTCATAAAATTTCTCTAGTCTTATGACAAATCTGGGGATAGAGTTTACCAACTCGGATGTCGATTCAGAAGATCGAGTATCAGATATTACTATGAAATTCTGGAGGTTCTCATCATCAATACCTTCATCAATGAGTGCACCTTGGAAGGTGTCTTCCATATGCAAGAAGTTGATAATATGTTGGTCATCATTGAATACTCTCCAATTTGTAATGTTATCTGGGATCGATGACCTAAACAATAATTCAATTGAAAATGAATTAGGGGAAAAACCTTCAGCGGACAATAGTTGAGAAGAAACATTGGCCAATAATTCATCTTCTGAATTACTCAATCTAGGAATGGAATTTATGTTGAATCCGGAAAATTTATGCATTAAACTCCATACCTCTATTTGGTAGATTTTCAGATGTGGTGATAAGCAATGTATGGCATTTCTTACCTACCTAACCATGATTTATGAATCACCAAATACTATCAAATTCTGCATGTCCATATACAAAGATTTCTTGAGTCCTTGTAGAAGTGTTTCGTACTTGGTCATGTTATTAGTACATTCGAACTCTAACCGACAAGCAATAAAAGTCTTATTACCTGTAGGATCGATGAGTACAAAACCAACACATGCTCCTTCTTTGGATTTGGATCTGTCAAAGTATAAGGACCAGATCCATGCATGATCAGAAGTGCTTGGCTTATTTGGCAAATTTGATATCTGAGTATAGGTTACAACTTCAGATTGTTGCACAAGATCAATGATAGGAGAGATTTCAGTCATGAAATTACCAAAGAAGGTATTCATTCTCTACATTTCAAATGAATTAGTAGATGTAATGAAAGGTTCATTTTCATCATTCAGATCCGTTACAATATGCTTAAGATAACGTTCTTGTTTTATCCTGATTTTGTTGGGTTGTCCATTTTCAGGAAGCCACAAGTGAGACCAATCTGTGGCAAAGTAACCGTGCAATTGTTCTGACCAATCCCTACTTCAAAACAATCCATAAGCTTCAGGGATATCAACAACGATAATATCGATTATCTGATGAACCTTAGGATTGGGCGATAGTCTAATCAGTACATTCTTAATATCACCAATTACTTTCACGTTTGTTTGATCCACCTGAATGATTTTAAGATAAGAAGGTTTAACTTCTGCATTAATTTTTTGGCACACAGATAGAGGCATCATGTTTGATGTTGCACTCGAATCGACCATACAATTATGTACATTCCTATTAAAAATTTCAAAGGTTAACAAAAAAGGCGGGACATTTTTCCGAATGTTAACAACAGAATTCTGTTGATTTTTTGTGGTTGTCCCTAAAACAATTTTATCTACATTTTCTACAGTTTTTTCTATTAAGTCCCATTTGTTCGGAGGTTTGGATGTCTTTTTATTAGGGACATTTTTTTTTGTATTTGAATCAATGTTTTCTGAATTTTTGTTGCTAGGGTCGCTCTTTTTACTTTTTTCAGCGATGCTTTGAAGCATTTTCTGCAAAATAAGGGGAAATTTGAGCAATTCAAAAACAAAAATATTAGCCCTCAATTTTTTCAAATCTTCAATTAAATCGTATTCTAAAACTGGGCCCGCTAAGCTTTGCTTAATTTCAGTTTGCTTTGACTTTTTCAGAAACACATTTTTACTTGCTTCAGAAGGTGGTTTCCTTTGAGTTTTTGTTTTTGTGTTGTAGGGGTGGACAGTTTCGAAATTCTCTTGGAAAATAATGTCCGAAAAGTGAACGAAAACAGGGGGAGATGAGTCCTCCTCTTCTGGTACCTCCTCCTCAACTACATATTTAGAATTTTTAGGAGGAACAATAGAAGAATTATCATGTCCTTCTAAGATGGTTTTCAAAGCGCACTGTAAACTTTCGAAATTTAGACCTTTTGTGGTCGGGTTTCGCCAATTTGGAGGAAAATGTTTTCTTAAAGGAGGTTTAAAACTTCTTTTTCTTGTGGATGCCTCCTCGACTGATCTATTCAATTCAATGATCTGATTGGACAATTTTTGGAAATCTTTATGAAAGCTTTCTAAGTCTAAATTTTCTTGTTGATTCTTAAGTTGAGGTGGTCTAGTGAGAATTTCTATTTTCTTCTTAGAAGATGAGGTTGTTTCAGATTCACTACTAATATTTTCTTTTAAGCTCAATATATCTTTCTCAATTCGACTTTTCTCCTCAAAGGATTCTAACAACGTGTTCTTTTTAGACCTTTTGACCCATATGGATTTGTTATTATGCAAAGATTTATCATAATATGCAACAATTAGACTTTCTGCAAACATCGAATCTACAGGGATTTTATTCTTTAAAGTAAGAAATCTTTGGTTAAAGTCTTTCACCTCCTTTTAAACTGGAGAGTTCCATAACCAAGACTTCAGGAGATTTATCATCTCCAAATTTTTCCAAGAAACAAGTTTCAAACTTGTCCCAAGAGACAATGGTTTGGGGTTGCTGAGAAAAATACCATGTGGAGGCATTTCCCTCAAAAATATAAGGAAATAATCTACATACTACATCCTCGTGTTCAACACTTTGGATTCTAATGGCAAACATAAATTTTTTGATGTGATCCTCAATGGACTGTGTCGAATTTAGATCAAATTTAGACAACCACTTCTTTGGATGTTTCAGTAATGGGTGTTGTGGTCCAGGTACAACCACAACATCTTGATCGAGCCAAGGTATGGCATAATTATTATGGTTTTCCATGGGATTTGGTGGTGTCGAAGGCTGAGATGGCTCTGATGAAGAACTACCTTCATCTAAAGATTTTCCTCCTAAAGAGGATGGAGATGAACTAGGTGGGGAAGGTGGGATACCAGACCCTCTGGATCCAAGGATAGTTGTTCTGATAAGATTGGTAGTATTATCACCTAAAGGGTTTTCAGGTAGACCAGTGTCTTGGAGATTTTTTGGATATCTATGAAATCAAGAGGTTTATTAAGCAGCCTACCAGGTTGTCTGATACGATCTAAGGAACTATGAGTTCTGATAAGTGACTGACGAACAATTTCTTGGATGTCGACCCCTTGAGAAACTGGTGTGACTAGTTTGATAGGAATATCATGGTTATTGATTGAGGTAGTTGTTGTTTCAAGTGTTACATTATTTTCTGAGAAACTACGCGTTACGACAAGAGAGTGAGTGTGTGGGGGAGGAATCTTGTGACCTCCATGTGCCATCAATTTAAATTAGGCCCTCCTTCTAGTTCCATTTGTTGATGTGTGTAATTGACACACTATCAACTGGAAGGTCAAATATGAACCGAGGTTGTTGTTACAAGGGAAAAACTCTCTATGGCCAAGGGTAAACCACAACAGACAGGTATGGCTACAGAAATCAACTCAATTCCAACATATGCTATATACTAATGTGTAATATAAGAACAAGGCCCACCTCGATCCAACATTTGATGATGTTCCACCGTTGAGTGCTTTGACCCAAATCTCTATACCTGCAAGAAATTCACAAAAAACAAGCAACACAAGCATATAGTGATGATAAAAATGGGTTAGCACATCAAATAACATAATCCATTGATAAAGATTACAAACACGCCCATGGATAATAATCATATATTTTCAAGATACCAATAGGATGAGAAAGGAGTATTTCTACTAATAATCAATCAACAAAAGTGACAACATTACAGACTTCTGTGTCGACATGGTTCTAAACCAAGAAACCACGTTCCTTCCAACTAGGTCTCCACCACTTCAATCCTCCACCAATGACAAGCTCATAGGAAAGAGGCAATGAGGTCCTCTCAACAATAAGGGAAGAGCTTGGGGGTTGAACATTATGTTCATACTTGAGGGACAAAGGGATTCAGACTCAATAAGAAGTAATTTTTCCAGAGTAACTTTGCTCTCAAAGTTGAATTCTTTCTCTCTCTTTTCCATAGATCAAAATTGTGATTTTATAGCCTTTAGAATGCAACTGAAGGGCTGAGTCAGAATGTTTCCTATATATGGAAAGCCAAGGATCATATATCTCCTGTTGTGACATGGAAATCCAACTTCATCTTGTATTTTCTGGAACAAATCCTGATATACACGAGCTGTAGTGGAGCAACAAGCGTATACACATATTACATAATAGTTAGGGAGCGTATATGTGGAAAAATGTATATTTTTAGCTTTGGATTCATCAAAAAGGGATGATAAGTCTGCATAGGGAAATAAAAAAGGCCCTCTGTGCAACATAGCAATGGTGAGGAAAATCTTGCTATAACAGATGCCCCCTAATGTGTGATATCATAGGAGTATCTGTGATGGCCGAAATACATTATAAATAACCCAGAAGTGGAGTGGTAGAGAACCAGCTAGATGAACTCAATTTCTCATTACATTATGTACTAACTTTGCATACATGTCTTCCAAGATGAAAATGCAGATACATGTGGAAAATATACCAACAAGTGTTCATGGCCATGAATAGGAAAATATAAATGCGGTCACATGCCAAGAGCTGTCATAGTCATGAACCAGGCCCAACGAAACTAGTCTCAAAATTCAATTATAAAATATTTGTATACCATGGAGTACAATCTGATCTCCCATGATCACTGAAGTTAAATAGGTACTGGTCCAATGAAATGGAAGCAACAGCTTAGAAAAGCTGTGACCACCTAGATATGTCTTCAAGTCTTCTACACTATCCACCGATGGTGCAAGTCTACATCATGTGAATAAATGAGTTGAGGTCGAACATGATGAGACATCGTTTGATTACTAGTCATTGAGGTATACCGTTAACAAATGTGAGACAATATACCGATGATGAAAGTAGGTACCAAGGCACTGAGTACATCTCTACAAATGTCAATAAAGGAGTTGGTGTCGAACACTTGAGAGATCCATTGATCATGAGACGTTGATGTATTCCCATCTGTCAATGACGAGAGAGCCTGCCACTAATGAGTGCAAACCTCAAGGTACTCATAAAACTCTAGGTCCCATATCCAGAATAAATGAGCTAAAGTTGATGGAAAGAGACCCGCTGAAAGGAGAGCATTGAGGCATCTCTCATCAGTCAGCATGAGGAACAAAGCAGGAGCTTCATAATTTGGTGGAGATCGAACAAAGAACATGTTCTTGAACCAAAAACCCTGTGCGTCTTTCGCATGTGCCAAATGCAAGCGGTACATGAAAAAGACCCTTTGAATAGCAACCAATGATGAAAAATTGTTGACAAAGGTGAGAAAACCACCAATAATGCTAATGGAATACAAGACATTGCACGAATCTCAAAGTGTGAATAGATGTCTTGTCGTTGAACACAAGGGGAACCACCCATCCAATGACCAATGATGAAATGTCAACTGTTGGGTTCAAGGTGACCTACCAATGATGAAAGTAGGGTCAGGGTGCATGATAAGACCAAAGTATCATGTGATTCAGAGACAAACTGAGGGTATGGATGACATGCAAAGTCAAGATTTCTGAGGAGTGGCCGACACAGGTTGATAGACTTCCTTTGAACAAGAGCATGAGACATATGGTGGACTCTGGTAGCATAGACTCAATGATGTGACTATTAGATGCAGAAGGCATCAATAATGTTCTCCATAGGGACTGGAAGAATAACTAGTCAGTAGAGAAAACTCTGTAGTGAAATCAGCTTCCTAAGGCCATGCTAAACCCAAAATTATGATGACATAGGGACTCAATAATTTTGTGCTATGTTCAAAGGCGACACGACTGCTTCCAATCATAATATAGTACTCCCTTCCTGCCTGTCTTTTTTTTGTTTTTTCATAACAAATGAATGCTATGATACAGAGGAGGGAACAAGTTTCGCAAGTAAGAAAAACTAGTTCTAGTAGTGGAATGTACCTATTCTCAATGCAAGGAAATGCATGTGGGAAATGGAAACTCGGGGTGATGTTCTCTCCAAGGTATAGGGTGTCAAATTATGAAGGATAAAAAACTGCTTAGGCGACGGTTTATAACACAAAGCGAGAACCGGCTAAAGGCTCAATACTACAAGTGAGGGCATGACATGCAATCACAATTTGATGCCAAAAAATGTCATTTTTTATGTCTTTTAGTCTATTTGGTGTAAAAAAGGGGTAAACTTGTGCCAAATAGATGTCTTTTCAAATCCAATTTTCGAGTGTGAAAAAGACAAGTTCACTTGACAATCTTTTCTATTTTTGATAGTGAGTCAGAAAAGAGCTTAGCTAAGACTCATGACCTTTCAAATCCTATTTTAATGAGTGCGAATGGGACAAATCACTCGACGATATTTTCGGTTTTTTATACGAGTTGGAAAAGAGCTTAACTAAGACTCGTGACCTTTCAAATCCAATTTAACGAGCGTGAAAGGAACAAATCGCTCGACAATCTTTTTTCTTTTTGAATGAGTTAGAAAAGGGCTTAACTTGGACTCGTTGGGAGATTCTTGGCAGAAAGTCACGAGGGGGGCCAAGGCTCCCATGCTGGACTTCTATAAAATGTCAGTATCTCATGAGGAACTAACATAAGCTTGGGAAAACCCAAAGCTCTCCAAGTCGACGAGGATAATAAGCTAACAAAGGTTATCATCTCCATGATATATCAGATAATGTCTCTTCCTGGAAAATAGATAGGCGGAAGCATTGGATACACCACAAGACCATCCCAATCAAAGGGAACCTCATCAATACTTGGAGGGACTAGAGAACAAGGGAAGAGTAAAACTTTCTCTTTTTCAGAAGGTAAAGTACTAGAAATGCTAAGGACATGGCATAGAAGGTATAGAACCAAAATCAGAAGAATGAGATCAACCAAAAGTTGCATTGGTGCGACCGCTTCCTTAGACTTTTCACTATCCAAGAGAATAGTGGGGTAGATCAAAGATTTCATCGACACGACCACTTCCTCAACCATTGGTTGAATAGGATGTGAGACCACAAGGTCAAGAGGTGCATCACCCCAAAAAATAGGAGTGTTGTTGGTCTAAGATTGCATCAACACGACCATTGGTTGAACAAGATGAAAGACAACAAGGTCAAGAGACACATCACCCTTGAACATAGGAGAGGTGTCAGTTGAACATAGCATCGACACGACAATAGGTTGAATGGGATGTGAGAGAACAAGGTCAAAGGATGCATCGACCCCTATAGGAAAAGGTGTGTCAACCAAAGATTGCATTGGCATGACTGTTGTATCAACCAAAGAAGGAAAAAAGTGTTGTGAAACCATAGATGCCTCAGAACTTGAAGGGCCCTTAGGTGAGCTCCACACTTTTGGTATCCCAACAGTAATTGGACATAAACGAGTAAGGCGACTTCCTTCACAAGTCCTAGAAAGGAATATAGGCTTACATCTGAGACGTCTAGGCTTCTCAATCATATGAATGACCCCAGCATGACTTGCAGTGGTTGGTGACATGCTACCAATATGACTTGCAGAGGCTAGTAGCAAATCTCCAACATGACTAGAAGAGGTTGGTAATGGATGTGCAGTGTGACTAGAAGTGACCAGATATGTGCCCCAAGCATGACTTGCAACAGCTGGTTGCAGGTCTTCAACATGACTTGCAGAGGTTGTCTACTAATTTCCAACATGACTAGCAGAGTTGGGAGATGGAGGTCCAGTATGACTAGTGGTGACTGGACTTGTGGCAGTAGTGAATTGTGGCATTTGAGTCCAAGGTGCATGGAAAGATTGATTCTAAGAAATTGCAAGCCAGAAAGGATCATGGTTTACACCCTGTCCTTGTCCAGTAGTATAGTATCCTCCTCCATACTGATTCATAAAGGGTTGTAAGGGAATTGACACTGAAGAAGTCGCTTATGAAGAGAAAGCGACATGACAAGGGTTACTCATGTGAGGATATATGTTGCCCCCAAGCAAAGGAACTTCATGAGGGGTGTTTCCCATACTATAAAAATAACTCCCCCCAGATGAAACAACAGATGACAGATAAAGGTTCGCCATGGGAAAAGTGTTTGTAGGAACTGACATAGTGGAAGAAGGATAAGTGGACAGAGTGTGATAAGTAGAATGATTTCTTAATTGGGAACTTACCTCTCACATATGAGACTCGTAGGAAGGAATATTCCAACCTCCTACCATAAGAGGTGTTTGAAGGATATGACTCCCACCAAATGGAGAGAGATAAGAAGGAGGCATCATGCCCCCAGACCCAAAACTTGTATTCGCATAAGGAGGTGAGACAGAGGATGGAAAGTGCAAAGACATATCAGACATACCATGAGAAAAATGATTAGAGACCCAAGGCATTGACTGAGTATTATAATTCTGCATACCATTACAAAAAGCAAATGGATTTTCCCCCATGAACGTCATGGGGGGGGTAGCAGTAAATGAGGGAGAAAAAGGAACTCGACTATCCATGATAACAAAGACTTAGCACGAAAACCTATGGTCAACTAATAATCAAAGAGCATACCAAAAAGTCAAATGACCAATATGCATGCAAACAGGCTAAAGTGGCTGAGTGGCCTCCCTCGCTAAAGAAGGTATGTCTCATCCAAGGGGGACTTGAGATGCCCTGCTAAAGTTTGGAGGTAACATAATCAGTTATAAAGGCCATCGTTGGCTTAACAACCAATCGGTCGGATCCCCCTGGAGATTTAATATTCCATAAAGGTTGTGTGTTGTCTGACCCCTATCTGAATCAGGATACAAGTAGAATAACCCCTGCAAGTAACCTATGAGATACCTAAGTCAAGCAACTAATCATCCAATGTATAACTAATGCACAAGAAAACAGTTGTAATTCTGAATCACCATATGGGTAGGGTAGCAAATCCTAAAACCTCGAAAGCACTGCCTCTCAAGGAGGTATGGGTACTAGCAAGATCCCCAAACACAAATGAATCCACAGAAATATCTCTGACACTAGGTGAGTATGTGGGGGATATCCCTTCAACTAACTTCACGTGACCTCGTGCTTAACTTTGGTGTGAGCGGAGCCTCCTGATATTACCAATTATATAATGGAATTCTCAACTCCCTGTCTCAGACACATATGTTGATTTAATTTCCTTGGAGAAGTTTACTTAGAAAATCTTATTCCAAAGCACTAAATCCTAGGCTAGTTTGTGCACCCTAAAAATAAAATCATGACGAATCAATTTTAGTTTAAAGCATAAATTTTATTGGCTGTGATTACTCAAAAAGGTATGAAAGTGAAACTCATGATGTTATGACTTTGCAAGGGAATAAATATGGATATAATGCAAAGTCTATCTTTAACTTTTCAATGAATGATATGCTAATAAAACAATGCAATTTTCAATTTTAACTCTGCAATTCAGACGTAAAATGCAATCTTTCGCTAAATGTGCTAAGCTAATGATAAAGATTCAAAGACAAAAATGCCAACCAATGCAAAATGCCTATAATTTTGTATTTTCAATATTCTAAGAAAGAAAATGCATGGACTGACAAGCAACCTAATATATAGATTCTATAGTGTATAAAAATAGTAACCCAAGCAGAATACCAAGTAGCCGAGGAAACAACCCAGGAACCAAGGAAAAATAAAAAACGAAAAACAAAGAGAAAGACATCGCCCAAAAATTCAACTCCCAACAGGCTTCCTGTCATCCCAGATAATCTCAACAGGCAATATTGAGACCCAAGAAACCTCAGTAATCCTCAAATCCTACCCAACAGTCACTAAGCCAAGAAAACAAGCAAGGGGAAGTGATATATGTGACTGTTTAGGAGAACAGAGTGTATATACGCTTCTTGCAGTGAGACAACACATGTGTATACATGGCTGTCAAGGAAAAAAGGGTGTATATTCTTTAAAACAAGGCCATGCAAGGGTAAAAGGATGAAATCTCAGACTCGGAGTGAACATAATCTGTCTAGCAGTGATACGACAAGAAACACAAAGGAAAAAGAGCAATGTAAGAAGAAAAAGTACTTCAACCCTTAGAAGGAAGATCTCTCCTGAGTGGAGTCACCATTTCTATTACAAGGGAAAAACTCTCTATCGCCAAGGGTAAACCACAACAAACAAGTATGACTGTAGAAATCAACTCAATTCCAACATATGCTATATACTAATGTGTAATATAAGAACAAGGCCTACCTCGATCCAATGTTTGATGATGTTCCACCATTGAGCACTTTGACCCAAAGAATTATACCTACAAGAAGTTCACAACAAACAAGCAACGCAAGCATATAGTGATGATAAAAATGGGTTAGCACATCAGATAGCATAATCCATTGACAAACATTACAAACACGCCCATGGATAATAATCATATATTTGCAAGATACCAATAGGATGGGAAAGGAGTATTTCTATTAATATTCGATCAGCAAAAATGACAACATTACATACTTCCGTGTCATCACAATTCAAAACCAAGAAAGCAAGTTCCTTCCAACTGGGTCTCCACCACTTCAATCCTTCGCCAACGACAAGCTCATAGGAAAGAGGCAATGAGGTCCTCTCAACAATAAAGGAAGAGATTGGGGGTTGAACATTGTGTTCATACTTGAGGGACAAAGGGATGCAGACTCAATATGAAGTAATTTCTCCAGAGTAACTTTTCTCTCAAAGTTGAATGCTTTCTCTCTCTTTTCCATACATCGAAATTGTGCTTTTATAGCCTTTAGAATGCAACTGAAGGGTCAAGTTGGAACATTTCCAGTATATGGAAGGCCAAGCATCATAGATATCCTATCGTGACATGGAAATCTGACTTCATTTTGTATTTTCTGGCACAAATCGCTATATATGTGAGTTGTAGTGGAGAAACAAGCGTATACGCATATTGCATAGTAGTTAGGGAGTGTATATGTGGAAAAATGTATATTTTTATCTCTGGATTCATCAAAAAGGGATGATAAGTCTACATAGGGAAATGGAAAAAGGCCCTCTATGCAAGATAGCAATGGTGAGGGAAATCTTGCTATAACAGTTGCCTAAATAACCCAAGTCGTTTGAAGTGAAATGACCTGACAGGTTTAATGGATCCATTGGCCAACTAAAATCCTAAGATAACAAAATAAAGGAAACTAATCTAAAAGAAAATATGATACTATGTACATGAATTTAATTATTTACAAGTGTTAAAACTGACAAGTAAATATGATCATGCGATTATAAACATGGTATTTACAATTTGCAAGTTTTTCTAGATGTCTTGCAAAATCAATGTTTTTTGCAATTGTTTATAAAGTAGATAAAGAAAACACATATATTTTATATTTTCTGTTTAATATTTAAAATCTAAAGAAATCAAGAATACTAATAAAACACATTTGAAATAAGAAAGGATAAACCGGAAAAGCTATTTCAAACTGCTCCTATTTCATTTGTGAATAATCTGATTAAAAGAAAATACCAGTGAACTAACCTGCAGGTAATGAGTGTTATGTCTCTGCGTAATTCAATATTCTAGCTATCTTGTCTATGATAAAAACTTATAACAGGCTTGTGCTAACATTCTCAAAATAAACTCAAAGGTATGTTTGGAGCAAAGATATAAGAGCAGAGTAATAAACATAGAGATCCGATGATCTTGAAATGATGAACATGTATAGAAAAATAAATTTAATATAAAGCATTCATGTAATACATCATTTAACATCAAGCATAAATCAATGATATTTAAATGAAATAATGATCACATATGTGATATATGAACAACAAATTACAAACACAATTCAAGTGTTGAATAAAATGAAATATCATATGCTGATAAGACTAAAGCTATATAACATATTAATATTTTGTTGGCACAGGGGCAAACCTAGGGTTCCATGCTACAACAACGCACCAACAAATCCCTAACTACCGGCCCTTTCGGCAACACCTGTGAAGCAGATGCAGTCTCACCTGAGGTAGAGGCAGGGGTGGTTGTAGGACTCAGGTGTCTGCAACCTTAGCTGGGACACAGATCTATGATTATAATTCTTAACAGAGCACTCAAAACCAATAGTTCATCAATATCAAACTACTATATACTTCATAGATAAAATAAAGGATAGCATCATTCACTCAGATATGATGTATCTAAGCACTTATCATAGAGAGGTAGATTAGATCTACCAAATTCAAGCACTAAGAACATTCACATAAGTCAGATCTACATCCATATACACCATTAGCACAAAGCATAAACATATCTATCCATCTATATCAAATCACTTAGCCAGTAGAGACATAAAACACATCAAGAGATAGCACAAAGCAGAATAACACAGTATTTACATGGTTCACCCCCAGCCTGGGGCTACGTCCACCAACTCTTCTTCTTTATTATCTTCAATCAGACATCTACATGCACAGAGCCACAAAAACCCTACTATGCATAGGATAGGATATTTGTGCGCACCTCGCCAGATCCTCCTTCCTTGGGCTCGATTACATCACTAAGCCTTATGTAATCACTTGCACTCAGCTATGCAAGTTTCATGCAGTATGCACAAAGCACTTACAATCCTTCAATCACATAGATTTAGCACTTAACCATTCATCCAACATCACATAGATGTGCATACGCACACACACTTCTCTTCTTCTACATAGCCTAGACATCTATTTATACTTTACAAAACTAGGCTTGAACATGGGTAAACCCATGGGCCGACATCCCATACCCATTACATATTCCCAAATCCCAAAAAGGGGCCGAGATCCCATGATCTCTGCTTCATCTTGTGCTCTGTCTTCGACTGGATGTCGAAGTCCCAAAATAGGTCAAACTTGACCAAGGATCTCCCAAAACTTGGTCAAGGGCCAACAGGCCCCCAACACTCACCTATGACTCGTCCTGAGTCACTTTGACCTGGGTAGTTCTGCTTCGAAATCCTTGAGCTTGGCTAAAGCTTCTTCGACTTGTTTTTGTGCCAAGGCCTCTTGTGCAACAAACTCTTGGATGAATACAGTTATCACTCCAAGAAATTACTCCCTGAATATAAGGGGTGTAAGCTTGGTAACTTAAATAGATCAATAATGTAGAGGAAAAAGGATCAAATCGAATGACTTAGTAAACTCATATCCATTTAGAAACATATAAATCCACTTGAAATACCAAGGCTTTCAACTATGTTGCTCAGAAGGTTTAAATCAATGTGTGGAAACATCAAGAACACTCATTATGCTAACAGAAATACTCATACAATAGCATATGTGAATGGCCAGTAATGATGGGTAAAATACTCATCATACCAGAAAAAACATATATAAGATTGCATATAATAGATGGCAAGACATAACAGGTAAATACTTGCAGCTCTAGCTTATGAATGCAAAGATAGGATAACAACTATCAGGCATTAAGACAAACATGAGAATCAATGTATATAAGTCTAATATATCAATGAAGATATGAGATGACAGTCATCTATCATTGAATATATATAAACATATAAAGAAAGGATATGAAAACTAAACAAACACAGTGAAAGAAGCTCGATGTC
>ML779991.1:355869-376735 GCA_009831015.1 Picea engelmannii
ATAGGTATTGAGGTCGAAATCCTCCCTAGGAGCCCGAATTCCCTTCCAAATCCCAAAGATAAAAACAGTTCCCTTCAATTTATGGAACTGTCTAACATAAAAAATGGGCGAGACTGCTGAAAACTGGGGCTGCAATTAAGATTTTGTATATCCCAAATCATGAAATTTGTGTACAAATTGGAAGAGGCTTTTTTATATTCGTTTGTTTTGAGCAAAAACCTCTCTCGGTTCTTTGATATTTGTTTTCATTTTCCTAGGATCTGCATTTCAAAAACATGTGTCAAATGGGGAAATTATGAGATCTGAAATTTAGGGCTCAGAGATGGATTATATTCTCCCAATCTATCACACCTGTAGGAAAATTGAGAGAGGTTATTCTTCTTTGATGTGTTAGTAACAAAATCCTCTACCCATTTCTCAAAATTATTCTCCAGTCACTTAGAATCAACATTTGAAAATCATGGCTCAACACAATAAAAACACAATATTTTTGAAAGCGCAGCTTCATTTTCTTATCATATGCCTCCAAATATTGCAAAGGAGAATGATCTGTATCCTATAATTATTATCCTTCATTAAACATCATTCCCACATAGTCTGGAAACCAAAAAATGTGATCTAGGTAGAAAGAAGTTCATTCTGGACTCTTTTGCGATTTCGACGACCAAATAGTCCTGTGTTTATCCTTTTAGCCACCGAAAGTGAGAGCTTTTCGGCGGCTCTCAACACTATAAAATTGATTTTTAGCCGCCGAAAACTAAAAATTAACTTTTGGCATGAATTGAGATATGAAATCTCTTATTTATTGATTTGATATGATTTAGAGCCTTTTTTAAAACTTAGGATTCATAAATAATCTTCTATCTCAAATCATCTTATCATGTGATGTCAAGATAATTTGCAAATCATTTTTGATCGCTAACATATGGATCCTATTGGGGATGAAATATTCCCTATGAAGTTTCAAGAACCACATATCTAATGCCTTTCCTAGAAAAAATAAAAATCTAAACTTAATCTCTAGTGTTCCATTGGGCATGGAGTCATTGTTCCATTGGGCATGGGGTTAGTGTTCCACTGGGCATGGAGTCATTGTTCCATTGGGCATGGGGTCAGTGTTCCATTGGGAATGGAGTCAGACATATTACCTCTTTCTGAAAATCTTTCAAGACATGTCAATCAATCTCTGTACACCTTCAAAACCTGATTTTATTCACACAAGCTGACTGATACATTTGCTACAAAATGAAAGAAATAAATGCTCAGGCAGTGAGCTTATTTCCTACCCTATTCTACTCTAACCAGCCCTGCAATTTGATTAAGTAAAAGATGATTTCCATAGAAACCATACAAGTCATTTTAATACTATAATGATCTCATCTTTCTTACTGTTCAATAGCTGATGTTTGAAATGAAACAACGGTGATAAAAAATTATTCACACAACCAAACTCATTTGGAAATATTGTTAAGTTTAAAAAATCTGAAGTCTTCATGTTCTCTGAGATGTATGATTCTATGAAAGTTGCCACTGGATCTTTGAAACTGATATCAGAAAACTACTAGTGTTCAGGAAACAGTTTCACCTCTATGACAGCTTCTCTGCTAGAGATTGATGACCCTTTTATTGTTTTTTTATTACCTTGTGATCATCAAAAACTATAGCTTCCTCTTCAGAATAGCGTTGAGAGGAAGATTATAGAGCAGTGTTTGAATGACAAAGATTATGATCAACTAAAAATATGTAGTTACCTATACAATCATCAGTTATTATAGGTTTCACTTGGCTTTCAAACTGATTATAGAATTCATGATTATGTCTGTCTTTGAGACACTCTGTAAATGTTGAAGAATTTGATTTACAATCTGAAATAAATTTACCTGCTTGCTGATGTTCCAAAATTTCTTCACATTCATAATTTTCCTATTCAAATTCTGAAACATAATGACATTCAGTCTGCTTAAGTAGATGCATATTTTTGAAATCAACCTGCTCTTGGATCTTTCTGGAAGCATAGATGTTTTCTTCCACCTCTAGTGCATCTTCAAACAAACTGTTTAATGATGAAGATTTCCTTTCTAGCACAAGAAGGGCAAGTTTTGAATGCAATCCCATAATATAATATATCATGGCAACAGTTTTTGTAGGCATGATCTCCAAAGGCATACCATGGTGGATGTTGCAAAATCTTCAGTTGAAAACAGACAAAGTTTTATTATGTTCTCTTTTTAAAGCATAAAAATCAGCAAGGTATGAATCTAGTGATTTGTTTTCACCCCAATGTTTCATAAAAACATCAAAAAACTCAATCCAAGAGCCAATGGATTCATCTCTTAGACTCTTAAACCATATAGAAACATCTCTAATCAATGACTTATAGAAAATTCTCATAATGACATCTTCATGAACAATCTGAAAGCAATCAACAAAATCCTCAAAGGATTCCAAGTGCCTCTCAGCGGAAACTTGATTCTCTCCAAAAAACCATGGAAGATATTCATAACAGTCAAGAGGATAAGAATGAAGGAGATAAGGCAACTTCAAAGGCTTGAACATCTTCATCCTGATTTTAATTTGAAAGGTTGTGCGTTGATCACGAGGAATAGAAAGTTGTTGACAAGGTTCAAAATTTATGGAAAAATATGTTGAGCTTTGGATAGTTTTGAGATCGATCTTAATTTCTTTAAGGTTACATGGTTGATATGATTCTAAAGGAATTTGAATACAGTGGTCATCTTTATGAATGGGATGAGGCAAAAAGGTTGAATCAACATCTATAATGAAATATGACTGCAAATATTCTTCTAAATATGGATATATAAAAGAAGGTTGATAATCATCAGAGTATACAAAACAGAGGATAATTCTCTTACCATGCGAAGGGAAAAGTATGAAGGGGCTAATAAATAACAACAACAGTGCATGAAGTAAACTAATGAACTGATACCTAGATTTAGAACTCTTCATCTTCTGTCAATCGGATTCTCCCCAGTGGAGTCTTTAATCGTGGAGTCGCCAGGAAGATAATTATAGTTGGATTTTATGTCTCTCTCTTGTCTGCCATCAAGAATCAGATCTATGTCATTCTCCCAGGGAAACTCTACTTTCACTTTTGTTCCTCGGCAGTGGTGCCAATTTGTTATCACTCCAAGAAATTAATCCCTTACTCTAAGGGGTGTAATCTTGGTAACTTAAATAGATCAATAATGTAGAGGAACAAGGATCAAATTGGATGACTTAGTAAACTCATATCCATTTAGAAACATATAAATCCACTTGAAAGACCAAGGATTTCAACTATGTTGCTCAAGGTTTAAATCAATGTGTGGAAACATGAAGAAGAATCATTATGCTAACAAAAATACTCATACAATAGCATATGTGAATGGCTAGTAATTATGTGTTAATACTCATCATACCAGCAGAAACATATATAAGATTTCATATAATAGATGGCAAGACATAACAGGTAAATACTTGCAGCTCTAGCTTATGAATGCAAAGATAGGATAACAACTATCAGGGATTAAGACAAACATGAGAAGAAATGTATATAAGTCTAATATATCAACAAAGAGATGAGATGACATTCATCTGTCATTGAATATATATAAACATAAAAAGAAAGGATATGAAAACTAAACAAACACAGTGAAAGAAGCTCGATGTCAAGATGTATTCATGAATATCTCCAAAGTATGAAATGTAGTTACAAGTCTTCAAGGATCAAACCACAGTACTCATAATGTTTTTCCCCACCCTCCGATCCATGTTACAATGATGCCTCATATAGGTATTTAAGTCTAAATCCTCCCTAGGAGCCCGAATTCCCTTTCAAATCCAAAAGATAAAAACAACTCCCTTCAATTTCTGGAACTGTCTGACATAAAAAATGGGCCAGACTGCTGAAAACTGGGGCTACAGTTAAGATTTTGTATCTCCCAAATCATGAAATTTGTGTACAAATTGAAAGATTCTTTTGTATATATATTTTTTTGTGAGAAAAAACCTCTCTCATCTCTTTGAGATTCATTTTCATTTGCCCAGGATATGCATTTCAAAAACATGTGTCAAAAAGGGAAATTACGAGATCCAAAAATTAGGGATCAAAGATGGATTTGATTCTCCCAATATATGACGCCTGAAGGAAAATTGAGAGAGGTTATTGTTCTTTTACATGTTAGTAACAAAATCCCCCACCCATTTCTCAAAATGATTCTCCAGTCACTCATAATCGTCATTTGAAAATGATGAATCAACATAGTAAAAACACAATATTTTTGAAAACGTAGCTTCATCATCTTATCATATGCCTCCAAAGCTTGCAAAGGAGAATGATCTATATCCTATAATTATTATCCTTCATTAAACAACATTCCCACAGAATCTGGAAACCAAAAAATGCGATCTAGGTAGAAATAAGTTCATTCTGGACTCTTCTACGATTTCGACAACCAAACAGTCCCGTGTTTATCCTTTTAGCGGCCGAAAGTGAGAGATTTTTTGCGGCTCTCAACACTGTAAAATTGATTTTTAGCCGCCAAACGCTAATAATTAACTTTTGGAATGAACTGAGATATGAAATATTTTATTTATTGATCTGATATGATTTAGATCCTTTTTTAAAACTTAAGATTCATAAATAATCTTCTATCTCAAATCATCTTATCATGTGATGTCAAGATAATTTGAAAATCATTTTTGATGACTAACAACTACCTCGTTCACAGGTCCCTCCAAGCGTTATTTAGCTACAGTGACAGCCTGCTCCAGTTCTTCTCCTCGACCTTCTAGTTCCAACTGGTTAACTAGGTACTTCGCCCAGTTCATCTGTAGGCCTTCCGCATGCTTCTTTGCGAGGTCAACGACAAAGTCGGTGACCTGCATAGGTTGGTTCTTTCATGCTAAATTTCCAGCTATCAATTGGAATGTGAGGTACACTTCACCACTCTGGATGGAATCTACCTTATATCCTCTTGTTCCCTTCTCAACATCACCATATGTGTCCTTGATCTTCTGAGCTAGTGCGCGATCTGTGGCTTTTCCTAGATAAAAGTCCTATGGATCAAGTCCTTGAATACTCAAGCCTGTGATCCTATGGATCAGTGTTGGTTCAACTATAATGTGGTGGTCTAGCCATAAATATCCACCATGGTAACATGACAATAACAAATTGACACAAGCATTGACTTCCTGGTGTTTTCCAAAGTGTGGGATCTTCATGATGTTCAACAAGGTGGACTGCGCAAGGTTCATTGTCCACGATTGGGGGATGATCTTTGAATTTTTCCCTTTAGTTTTGGTTAGGTACTTGTATGGGGTGAGCATACCATAGATCTTGTGATCTCCAAGGTTAAAGTCACTGAACTTTAATGCTGTGATTTTATCCTGGTCTGTTCAAACTACGTGTATCCGCTTTGGGAGGTACGCAATAATGATGGTGTACTCAAAATTGCATGGTACAATATCATGGTTCACCACACCAACTAGGGGCAGGATGTAATCAGGAAATATGGTTGGAATCAGTTTTTCATTTGTGAGGTCATCTTTATGCTTGGTTCTCTTTTTTGTTGATGGTCAGGATGGTCCGGCTCCACGAGCAGTTGACAAAGAGGCTTGCACTGTTCTCGTCGATGAAACTTGGATACCTTCAGACATCGAAATGACTCTTTCAGTCATGAGGTCGATCAAAACTTCTTCAACAACTTTCTCTGTTGCGTTGAACTCGTTTGACATACAAGCTCGGGGTTGGAAATCTTAGGTTCAGGGAATAACTTAGACACTGTAATAGGATAGAGGGAAATGTCACAATGAGAACTGTGTAAATTCAATGATTCTATGGGATCATATTCATGGTTATCAAAATTGTTTTTGGTGCATGGCGCGATGGGATAAATATAAAACATGGCAACGGATCTCTTGCAATGGGCGAGAAGCCTTCATTAAATTTGTTATGTCTATTATGACATGGTCCAACAGTCTGGTGGCGATCCTTTCTACTCATTCGGGGGGTCAAACAAATGGTTATATTGGTCCCAATGGATATATTGCTTTGCCCTGGTGAAGTGCCATGTGACGTTGTTCTGTTATCCCGACGAAGCTCTAATTTTGCAAATTTTCCTTCTGCGAAGTTCCCTCTGGAACCTTCTATAACTTGTCGATCTTAGCTCTCTTCTTACTTAGATTTCTAGCTTTCTTCCTAGTGAGCCTCGTCTCGGTATGCCTTTTTCTAGTCTGATTCTTATCTTCTTTTGGCATAGTTACTTCACGTTGTTGAGATTTTTTCTTAAGATTCGAGGGTGATACTTCTTCTTTATCTCGGATAGGTACTTCAATCGTCTATGGGTTTTCTAGTGTTCTTGGAACTTTGACATCCGGATCTCTGGTGTTAAATAGCTTCGATCTGTTCTTTTTTTCTTCAATCAAGTGTGCAATCCTTCTAGTCATGAAATATTTTAGCTCTTGCTTATTCTTCTCTAAAACTTCTTCTGCTTCTTTCCTTTTGGCCTAGTATTTTTCAATCCAAGGTTTTCCTAGTAACATGGTAAATGGAGCATTGTTCTCAATAAATTTAACAATCTCAAAATCTTCCTCTGTCGAAGTTCCATTGGCATTCATAGATATCCAGGTAAGATTTCCACATAGGTTTATGAACCTCTAAATAAACATATTCCTCCTAATGAAGGAGTCATAGCAGGATTCCCTAAAAGTTCCCAAGTTCTTTCTGTCATGATATTCACCTGTGTTTCCTCATCTAGAACATAGTCAACGTCAAAGTCCCCTATTCTTGCTTCAAGTCATTCCTTTTCTTTGAATATCTTTGATAAGATGACATGTCAGTGGTCATTTAGGGTTTCTTTTATCTGTAGCAATACTTTTTCTAATTCTTTCTGGGGTTCTGCCATTTTTGGATCTGCCTTAGGGTTTACTTGTCTCATGTTCATTCCTTCAAGCTTAGAAATGATTCTAGGGCAATCCAATACTTCATGGTCCATTGTTTTGCAACAAAGACAACTAGGTCTTTTCCCAGGGCATTCCTTAGCCAGATGTCCCGGTCTTCTGCAACTGTAACATAGGGTTAATCCTCTCTTTATTTTAAATGATCCTCAGCCTTTCCTGTATTGAGCGCTAGGATCATGGTAGCTAAGCTGCAACAAATATTTTCTAGGATCCTTTTTTCTTCAGATATGACCTCTTTTCTTCAGATCGGGCTTCTTTATTTAGCACAGATCTTTATAAACCAAGTAGAATACTATGCACTAGGGTGAAAGATCCATGCACAAAGATTTCATAGTTTCAGTTCAGATATTTGCACAAAGATTCTTCTTCCTTAGTTCCCAACAATCACAGTTTCAGGTCCAATCTTCGCACAAAGATTCTTTTTCCTCAGTTCCCAGCAATCACAGTTTCAGGTCCGGGCAATGAAACCATTTTTTGGCATAGGGGATGACCCGGGATTCCACGCTACAATAGCGCACCAACAAAGCCCTAACTACAGGCCCTTTTAGCAACACCTACGAAGAAGATGAAGTCTCACCCAAGGTAGAGGCGGGAGTGGTTGCAGGACTCAGGTGTCTGCAACCTTAGCTAGGACATAGATCTATGATTACAATGCTTAACAAAGAACTCGACACCGATAGTTCATCAATATCAAACTACTATCTACTTCACAGATAAAACAGAGAATCACATCATTCACTCAGATCTGATGCATCTAAGCTCTTATCATAGAGAGGTAGATTAGATCTAGTAGATTCAAGCACTAAGCACATTCACATAGGTCATATCTACATCTATATACATCATTAGCACAAAGCATAAACAGATCTATTCAACTATATCAAAGCACTTAGCCAGTAGAGACATAAAACACATCAAGACATAGCACAAAGCAGAATAACACAATATTTACGTGGTTCACCCCTACCCTGGGGCTACATCCACCAACTCTTCTTCTTTATTATCTTCAATCAGACATCTACATGGACAGAGCCACAAAAACCCTACTCTGCATAGGAGAGGAGATCCACATGCACCTCGCCAGATCCTCCTTCCTCAAGCTCGGTTATAGCACTAAGCCTTCTGTAATCACTTGCACTCAGCTCTGCAAGTCTCACACAGTATGCACAAAGCACTTACAGTCCTTCAATCACATAGATCTAGCACTTAGCCATTCATCCAACATCACATAGATGCGCACACACACACACACACTTCTCTTCTTCTACATAGCCTAGACATCTATTTATACTTTACAAAACTAGGCCTAAACATGGGTAAACCCATGGGTCAAAATCCCATACCCATTACATATTCCCAAATCCCAAAAAGGACCCAAAAAGGGGTCGAGATCCCGTGATCTCTGCTTTGTCTTGCACTCCTTCTTCGGCTAGTTGTCGAAGTCCCAAAATAGGTCAAACTTGACCAAGGATCTCCCAAAACTTGGGCAAGGGCCAACACATTCCATAATATAAAGGGAAAAACATAATGGGAAAGCACCACGCTGGTCTAAATCCAAGGAGTTAACTACTTGTCCATACACTCTTGAAAGTTACATGTCCATAATGCGTTCAAATCAAAATATGAGATGCCATTTACTACTAGTAGTGAACAATAATTAAACTATTTCAGGATCCAAATGCTCATATCATACAAGATAGAGTTGAATCCCCCAAAATCAAATAATATTACAAAAATAGTGGACTAGAAACCACTTGTTGGGCTCGTGATATGGTTAAATTAATGATGATAATTAGATCCTTTTTGACCAATATTATATGTATATTTTATTATTTTGAAGAGTTTTTTAAGGATTCTTGTATCCAATCGCCATAACTTATACTAGGTATGTATGATTGAAGTTTTGTGATCATTTCAAGTATAATTCAATATTATTTAATGATTTAAAAGAGCTAATTCGAGATCTTTGTGTCACAAGGAAAAATTACAAGGCGTTTTTGCATCCGACACTCCGTCCGGTACTCCATCGGGCACTATTCCAGGCAGCTAACTTAAATATTAAATTTTGGGAGCATGAAGTGGAATATAAAAAATCCGCCACATGGGATTTGTACGTAATATGCCCAATTAGGTCCCTTCAGGGTTGTTTTCTGAAATTCTGAATGGATTGAGAGAAGTTTGTGGTTTTCAATTATGCATCCGGTACTCGGTCCGACACTCTGTCCTGCACAAAAATGATGGGAAATTTGGCAGTTATGGTATTGGCGGCCAGTGATGGGTGAATCAAGAACATGGGTTTTGCTCGTGCTTATCCCCTCTAGCTACTGAACTCTTGACAACTTGATTTTGGGTTGTTATGGCAGGTGATAATTGGCTCACTCTATTTCGGCAGTTAGGCCATCATTAAATGTAATTTATTGTTTTTAGAGGAGGTTCAAACCTCCAGTGGTCGACCTCTTAGTCTGTAAATATTATAAATACGACCATGGTGGTCATACAATTGTTAAGAAGTCATGTGTTAGATCATAAGACGATTTTATCTCTGTTTTGTCATTTTCATTTTGCCAGACTGTGTAAAACCTGTGTTTTTAGTTTTAATGGTGAAATCGTTGTGTTGAAGTTCGTGGTGTGCATTTGAGGAGTGACCACGACTTACTGGGGGGCCCACCAATAGTCTGGGTAACTATCTTATCAGTTTATTTGTGAATTGGATAGCATAGATGCATTTTTATTTCATTTTCTGTATATGAAATAATATTTTATTTCTTTGTTATTTAATTTGTTGTTTGAAATTTAATTGGTTTAATTTATCTTTTGCAGGTTATTTTGAAGAATCTTGTTAATATGCAATGACTTTGTAGATGATAGAAACAAGATTGCAAGATTAGACACTAACCCCGTGTGTAGTTAGATGGTAGAATAGATTTTCTTCATGCTGAAACAGAGTTTAAACAAAGTTTTAGGACATAAATTTAATTCATGCTTTCTTTGACAGGGTTTCGGTGGATGGATAGTGATAGTGTTAGTTTTTGTTTGCAAATTGCGTATTCAATTTCTATTTAGTCTTTTCATACCTAGTTGTTAGCTAGTTTATTCATTTCATTACTTGTCATATGCTAGAATAGTGTTTAAATTTTGTTTATGAGCATTTCCCTTTTTGCAATTTGAATTGTTAGTTTAGTTTATGTTATGAAATTTCTTTCTTAGATTTGGGTTGCAATTTCAAGTTGTAGTTAATGATTGAATTTAGTATAGTATAAGTTTCTTACGTAGTATAGAGTGCAATTGAGATTCATAGCATAATCTCTTTTTGTTGTTGATGGTTAATGCATGATTACATAATGACATGGATATGGAGGGTAGTTGATGTTGTTTTCATAATGGCTAAGTTTTCACTGGATTTCTTAATTCACACTTTTCACTTTGCTATTGAAGTCAATATCGAGTTTATACCTCTTGAATTATTTTTTATTATTAAGTGTCATCGTGATATTATAAGACACCGGAGACATTCACACAACCATCAACACTATTTTTTATTTTTTCTCGCTTTCATAGAGTAAGAAGATAGTTTTTTCGTTTTTAGAAAGTAGAAGATAGTTTTCTCACTTTCATAGAGTAGAAGATAGTTTTCTTGTTGTTCTAGGATAGATAGTCTTCTTGCTTTGGTAGATTAAAGAGTAATTTGCTTATCATAGATCAAGGATTAGTTGTTAGTTACTCTTTGCTTTCAATTTAGTAGATCTCCTTTTGTAAATTAGTAGTTGTGAAGTTTCATTTAAGAATAGAGTTCACTTGTTTCTTAGCTTAATTAGTTACTTATTGAGGAGTCTTAATTAGTTTACTTGTTGTAAGAGTTATCATAGGTTAGCTAGTTGTTTTTCTTGCTTACTTGCTTTAATAGAATAGTTGCTTGCTTGTTTATTTACTTGCTTTCACAAGATAGTTGCTTATTGAATTTAAGTAGTCTAGTTAAAGTATTTTGTTGTTGCTATTTGCTTATTAGATGAATAGTTTGTTTTTGCTTATTGTTATTATTGAACTAGTTTTATTTAAGTAGGGTTTTCATTTTCTTTCCTAGAACTATCCATCGAGCCTTTGTCCAAAGGTTACCTAGGTTACATAGTTGAAGTTTCTTAGTAGGTTTTTCCATTAATAGTCTTTTCTTGAATAGATTAGCCCTTAGATAACTACTTACTTAGGTAGACTATACTACTACTAGCCTTTCTACCTTGGCATATATTTTTCTACAACTCTAAGTTTACTTACCTTGGGTTGACAATTTAATTGAGGGTTTTTAGTGCATTTTTAGTGCATATATAACACCCACCATTTTTGGCGTCGTTGTCGGGGAGTTGTCTCAAGGTAGGAAATAATTAGGAAATAGGTCACTTCAAAACCTTAGCATTAGTTTGGTGGAGGGGGGACTTTAAGACGAGAGGTAAGAACCTGCGCATCTACTATAGCAGGTTCCCCCAAACCCAATGGTCATTTTTCTTTTTTTTTTCTTTTTTTTCATGAATAGACCTAGAGACCCAAAAGTTAAATACATTAAATCTAAATCAGACCTTTCAACCAAGGTTCCTTCCGACCTTTTTGGGGGAAGGAACGTTCCACTCATAAACTTCACAGACTAATACCGAACAATAGGAGCTAGCTCAACCCAAATAGCTAAAGCAGTCTTTGAAAAGGCTAAAACAGGGAGCACTATAGAACAAAAGTTGAAGCATCAATAATAGTGGGACATGAGGCGAGACCACTCGATCCCTTTGCAGAACCAACCAACATAGCCTTTGTTTTCTTACCACCACTAGGAGAATGAATTCGAAGGTGACCACTAGTTTGGAAGAACTCTCTCAAATCCTAGTAGCAGTTGGGATCTCTTCTTCTCAGGAAGAACATATATTGACAATAGCCTTGAGAACTTGAATACATCTCCAGAAATATTAGAAGAATCAAGGTCCTATGAGCTACACAATGATTTTCCTTGCCAAAATGCAAAGTAAGCTGAAAAATTATGGACTACATCTAGTGGAGAGCAATCATTAAGACCTGAGATTGAGGAGTTCTCAACATCCATCTCAGCAGATCCTTTATGTACTTCAGAAATCAATCATCCAGAACAAGAGGATCTGCATAGCATGATGAAGGAGAGGATAGAAATTACTATTGATGAACATCAAGATTACATTGAAATTTGGTTTTGAAGAGGTCATCAGGCCACAATACTATTATCTTCTTCAACATCTTTGGATGCCAAAACAAGTAGGTTCGTTGGTTCTTCATATCCAGGTAATCATTGCGGTAAATTTTTCATATATGGATATGAGTATGTTTCTTATCTTGCTCCACACATGGTTACATTGGAAGAGTTCTTACACTTGAATAAAGCTTTTTCCTTTCTTTTTAGGTAGGGTAGGATAGTAAATAAAAGATGCATGTTGTTAGTTTAGCTTAAAGTCTAATGCATCCTCATTTTACATTTTTTTTTAATTAAAGAACTATGAGATACATGTTCCTATGACTTGATCTCATTGATCTCATTAGTTTATTATATTTTAGAGTGTGGTTTTTGCAAACAGTTTTAGAGATCTTTGTAGGTATTTATATCACCAAGGGTAGACAATTTCAAGGAGATATAAAAGAAGAATTTTTCTTCAAAACATTTCTATACTTAAACCTTGTTGTCTACTAAGTATCAAATGAATAATGACATGCTATAGTTAGCCATGTTTTTGTAAAATATTTTCATATTCTTTTTCTCAAGGCATATTAAGAAGTAGTTTCTCTTGAACCTTCACCACTATATAAGGAAGTGACACCGTAACCATCAATATTAGAGGTCTCTCATATAGTTTCTCCAAGAAACATGAGTAAGTGAGTAAAGCATCTTTATTAAAGAGTAACAAGGAGGTATGATTAGAGGTTAGTTGTGGAAACATCACAATAACTTACAAAAGAAGAAAGTGAGTTGAGCCTAGAGATATCTTTATGTTCTTTCTCAATGGTACCATCCAGTACACACTAAATAGCTTGATTATATCATATATTTAGATAGTCCATGTCCACTTAAGTACCCCTTACATCAGGACAATCACTAAGGAATATATATCATGGAAAGTCATCCTCCAACATAAATACCATCCCAATAAAAAGACAGATTTTTTTTTATTTTTATTTTCCAGAGTTGGCCCCCCATCTTATTGCATAAAACACTCTTATACTAAAATATTAAAATATGGAGGGCCAGTCTCTGAGGGTGTAAGAGGCTAACCTGCTAGGATACTGAACAGGTCTGATGGCAGTGGGTACCGGCCCGTGGCATGACTAGGTAAACCCATCGGAGTACTAAACAGGATTGCTGGTAGTGGGGCATTCTACCAAGTGAGGATCATAATCTAACAAAAATAAATAATAAATTTAAAATTTTCTTGATATACGACATTACTTGTAGACAAATCCGACACAAAGTATGTATGGTTAAGCTAAGGTTAATGAAATCCATAAATTTTCCATTGGGAACTAACTTTGAGACTATCTTGAAACTCTCCTGCCTACCTCTTTTTATCTATATACAGGATATGTTATCCTATAGGTGGGGGCATCTTCTAACCGTCTCGTCAGACCAATCTGTGAAATTTATCTCTACACTTAACAAGCTGTAAATCTTCGGTTATTAGGAGAACTGACTGGTTTCCTATATTTTTTATTGTGAGGTGTCATGATACTTAGGTGTGGGGGAGGGGTTCATGAGTTGACAAATGATAACATTGCATAGAAGAAGTAAATATTTGTAAAAATTTATGTGTTTCTTTCCTAATACATGCTATTATATCATCATTTATGTGTTATTTTCGAAATGCTAATTCCATGTGTGTTATAAACTGTTGTACATTTTCTTAACAAACCACTTAACTAGTTTATTGTCACTACAGACTATTCATTACAGAGTTATGATTACATGCCTTATAAAATGAGAGAGAGAGGAATGGATTGTGTGAGAATGATGGCCAAACAACTAACAATGGAACACTCTTAGCCTGCCTCAACTCCTATTCACTATGTTTGTGGCCTCAGATGAATCAATTACCTCAGCCACAAATCTCCCAAGAGTTGGAGACCGCTGATTTAAACACCACCAGTTGCCAAGAGCAAGCTATAACAGGGTTTTCAAAACCTAATTTCAGAACATCTATGGAGCTAAGGGATAGTCCAAGGAGTGGATAAAACAGGAGCTAATCAACCCTCTCATAATCATCACCAATTGATTACATGTGAAGGTAGATATTTCGTCTTTAAAGCCTGCCACTTTCGATCATTAGTCCACTTTCAGTTCAATAAGCCATTGAATTTTCCATTTTACTTCTTAAAGAGTCTTGAGAGGATGCCTTCCGAAGTGAGGAAGAATGCAACCAATCCCCATAACATCTTATTTCACCATGGCCTTATCAAACTACTTGTCTTAGCCGAAATGGGGAAAACGTGGGATGAGTTCATTTACCAATTTGCAAACCCTCATATTAAAATCAATACAAGAAAGAAGACTCTTGATATAGGGAATGTTACTCCACCCAAACCCTCATGCTCAAGCTATTCCTTTACCAGACCAAAAGTCCAAGAAACTTGTTGATACCCCCGTAGCCTCATCAGGCAAGAAGACCAAGAAACCTATTGGTAACCCCCCTCTGAACACAGTAAATACCAAGAAGCCTATTTCTAATTCATGTCATGAGGATGTGCTATATCTTCAGTCTGGGGGGAGTTTCTTAACCTAAAAAAATGCTAACCACTTCCCATTTGTATAGCAAACACATGAGAAGAGGAAGTAGGATTTCTATCAAAATTCTGTCATACTATCTTTTTATAATGTCTTGGGATATTATATCAGCAGTTGTTTGTATTGGTATGCTAAATTATATACTTTTGACATGATTTTGTGTGTTATAATCTTGTTGTGCATTTTTATGTTTAATCTCTAGAAGACTTCGTACACTTAACTATTCTTTGTGACAAATACGGAGCAATAACAACTGCTAAATACTTACTGCCATCTGTATTACAAGCTTATGAAAAGAGGAATAATTGTTTGAATTGTTACAGATAGATGACATGCAATAAAATTCTCCTGTTCACCATGCCTACCAGTACAAACCAAGCCTTTTGTTAGTATTTGTCAGTCTGTCAGTCACCCGTGATCAAATTTACTCTTTCATGTGATTGATAGGGTTATTAGGTCAAATTGTTATATTTTCAAAACAAAATTCTCAAATAAAATTTGGCATATCTTGGTTGTAAAATTGTCATTGGTGTGTCTAGGTGTCATTACTACTCCCTCCACTCATCCAAGTTCATAAATGTTCATCATGGTCATGTCATCATTCCTTGTCATAAATTTTCAAATGATTGTCTTGGTCAAAGTTCTACTTCAAAATTGGTTTTTGAATTAAGGAAGATGAATTTGAAAAACATGAAAGACATTTTTGTCAATCATAGACCAAGAAATAAAAACCTCCTTCATTTATGCACAAGCATTATTATTTGAGAGAAATCCCCCAAATACAGTCTCTATAGGAGGGTTTCTGCACATTTGTACAACTTGACTTCAAGTCAGTTTTTCAGAGGGTTGGAGAATGCATTTGTTGTTATTGATGGTTCCACTGTGTAGAATACATCATAAAATTTCCACCCATACCACTTTCATCCCAAAATTCCTCTGGGAAGGCCTCCAAAATCGCTATCAAAGACCATGTTGCGCTTCTGCTGAGAGCACGCTGTGCTTTTGCAAGTTTTGAGTAACCAACTTCAAGCTGGGATTATGAACAAATGGGAAAGTAATTCTGAATCATGGAGGTGCTTTTTGTTTATAACATACCAAAAAACAATAACCTCTCTCATTTTTTGCATATAATTTATGGTTTTGGATATATTCGATCATCTTAGAGGCCTATGTTTTAAGAAAATAAAACACTTTGTTTTTCCTGTTTTAGTCATGTTTTCTTTCGTGTTGTCCTAACAAATGGAAGTGAATTTTTGAAAACCAAGAGAGGTTTTTATGAAGGACATATTAAAAAACGATAACCTATCTCATTTCCTAAATATAAGTTATGGTTTTTGATATGTTCAATTCTCTTAGACGCCTAGTTTTTCAGAAAATAAAACACTGGTTTTCCTGTTTTAGTCATGTTTTCTTGACATGTTTTCCTAATAAATGAAAGTGAATTTTTGAAAACCAAGAGAGGTTTTTGTCAAGGATATTCAAAAAAAAAAACCTCTCTCAACGTTTACACATGATTTACTGTATTGTAGTTACAGTTGTCACTTTGATACCTATTTTTCACAAGTTCGCGAGTCCAGAATTGTTGCGCTTATGGGAAATCACTTTTGGAACTAATTTTGTAGAGGCAAAGTTGTTGTTTTTCATGATTTAAAAGATCAAGGATATAATATACATATCAAGGCTTCCTCACATGTCATCAACAACCTCCAAAAACTCCAAACCCTCCAGTTCAAACTTAGAGAGCATGAAACACTGAGTCATCATTTACGCCATGATAACATTGTCTTACAAGCCAAGATGAATTCTCTATAGAATTTGGTTGATGATATGAATGCCACCAATAATAGTCTCTGGATGTAATTGAAACATCACAAAAATCCTAAGTCAAAATCCCTCAAGAAAGAGGGAGAAGCTTCTAAATCTAATGCACCCCCTCCTTCGCAAGTTTAGTCATGTTGGGGATATTTATTTTTGTTTGCAGTGGGACCTGCAAAATATTAGGTGTGGGGGTAATGTTGGGCCCATGCTATGGTTAAATTAATTATGATAATTATATCCTTTTTTACCTATACTATATGTATATTTTACTATTTTGAAGAAGTTTTGAAGGATTCTTATATCCAATTGCCATAACTTATACCATGTATGTATGATTGATGTTTTGTGACGATTTCAAGTATAATTCAACATGATTTAATTATTTCAAAGAGATAATTCGGGATCTGTGTGTCACAAGGAAAAATTGCAAAGCGTTTTTACATCCAGCACTCCATCTGGTACTCCATCTGGCACTATTACAGGAAGCTAACTTAAATCTTAAATTGTGGGAGAATGAAGTGGAATATGAAAAATCTGGCACATGGGTTTTGTACGTGATATGCCCAATTAGGTCTCTAGTGAGTTATTTCTTGAAATTCTTAATGGATTGAGAGCAGTTCATGGTTTTCAATTCTGCATCTAGTACTCCATCCGACACTCTGTCCTGGACAAAAACAATGGGTGATTTGGTGGTTACGGTATTGGCAGCCAGTGATGGGAGAATCAGGAACATGGATTTTTCTCGTTCTTATCCCCTCCAACTACTGAACTCTTGACAACTCGATTTTGGGTTGTTATGGTGGGAGATTATTGGCTCTCTCTATTTCGGCAGTTAGGGCATCATTAAATGTAATTTACTATTTTTGGAGGAGGTTCGACCCTCGAGTGGTCGACCTCTTATCCTGTAAAGCTTATAAATACCACCATTGTGGTCATACAATTGTTAAGAAGTCGTGTGTTAGAGCAAAAGATGATTTTAGCTCTATTTTGTCATTTTCATTTTGTTAGACTGTGTAAAACCTTCATTTTTAGTTTTAATGGTGAAATCATTGTGTTGACATTCGTGGTGTGTGTTGTTCCTGATTTTATGCTTTAAGGATATAAAGCATACCGTTAAGGCATCCGTGAATGATTTAAAGGAATGATTTAGGGAAAAGAGATTAAAAGATGAGAAAAACAGAATCAGTTTCTCAACTGTCTTTGTATTGCTTCTTGTTGTTCCTGGATGCTAATGTCTCTTTCAATAGTAGCCCATGATTGTTCTAATTCTACCCGATTGGTTGTGATGGACAACTAAGAGGGGGGAGTGTGAATCAGTTGTTACCATGCTTAAGTAATTATGGTTCTTTTAAACTCTTTGTAGAGACACTGAATGATAATCACAATAATGCAGGGAAATAAACAATGGCACTTTCAACATCATTCACTTATATGAGAAACACAGAGACAGATATTTCTCGAGGAAACCCATGCAGGGTAAAAACCTCTTTTCTTTTATATGATAAGTAATGGTTACATTCTTTACAATATCATACATATGAGCACCAACTCATAATGAGGCTACAAACTCAGCTTTGCAAGAGGCAACTTGCTGAGAGCACCAACTCTCTGTTTTCTCTGGCACCAACTAGAAGGAAGCATCGACTCCCTGGTTTCTCTAGCACCAACTAGAAGGAAGCAACAACTCCCTGGTTTTTCTAGCACCAACTCCCTTTGTTCAAGCACCCACTTGAACCTTTGAGGACAACAGTCCTCCCTATAACCTCCCAACCACCCTGAAATATAAATCTTTGCTTCTGAAACTTATTATAGTGATATAATGTTCAATAATGTCTTACCTGACTTATCACTGTTCTGCTACATCTCATTGCTCTTTCTACCACACTGCCTTTCTGCACATCTCACTTGCGCTGTCCGTTCTTCTGCGTTTTATCCTCTATGCGCCATGTCCATTCACTTCACAGTTCCTCTTCAGTTCAATTCAGCTGCTGCACTATCTTCCTTCTTCACACATGAATCACTTTCCACATCAACAACTATCATCACTTGAATAACAACAGCAACCCCATCTCTTCTCTGTATCATGTATTTATAGCTTCTGTGCACCTTGTGCATGCAATGTTCACAATGCCTCTACATGCTGACTCTGTGTCGTTATCCTCCACCTCTTGAGTGCTCTGTCTGATCATCATCATGACTCTTCAGCTTCTCTGGTGGTTCGCCCCACATGTCCAGTATCACTATATGTTATACTGAGATTCCTCAGTCTCTCTCGCAATTTGAGACTCTTCGTCTTCTCTGTGATAGTCGAACTCACCTTCTCTGTTTCAGTTATAGGCCTCAACGCTCATCCATTTGTCAATCCCTTCTAAGAATAGTATTCCTTCACTGGACGAAGCTTGGAGACTCTTCATCTCCTCTGGCGATCACACATGGTGACCACAGGCTATGGTAAAAGGCACTGCGAACTTATGATATTCATCGACCCTGATCGACGGTTCATGATCTTGATGAATCAATGGTCCTGATCTCATCGTGATCTCACATCTCGCAATTTCGTAGTTCATGTTGCATTGTTTCTTTTACCTCTTCATATCGCTATTCACGAAACTCTGATATGGGGTGTGATCAATGGTCCAGATTTGATCTTGGCTCAACGGCTGTGATTTAATCGCAATATCGCATATCATGATTTCGAAAGTTTTGTTTCATTTCTTTTCCTTTTGATATCGCGATTCACGAAACTCCAATAGGGGTGTGATCAACGGTCCAGGTTTGATCTTGGCTCAACGGCTATGATTGAATCGCGATTTCGCATATCGTTGTTCCTTAGATGTAGGTTCTCATCACTCCAAGTCGCGATAGGTGAAGCTTCGAGGTGGAGTATGATCAACGATCCATATCTGATCTTTATTTAATGGCTGCGGCTGAATCACGATTTCACATATCGCGAAATTGACATTCTTGATGCATTGGGTTCTTTGCCTCCCCAAGTCACAATCCCCGAAACTCCGATATGGAGTTACATCAAGGGTCCACATAACCCCTTGAGATGGACAGTCCTCCTAGTTTTGGGATTTTGTGAGACCATTTTCTCCTTGCACTTTAAACACCGTGCAGGTTTTCCCCGATCCAACGGTGGTCAGATCCTGCACTCAGATCTAATGCCTGAGATCTATCCTCCTCTTCCACGTGTGCTCTTCTTGATTTTATTCATCTCTAACAGCCCTCATGCTGTCGAGAATTTAGGATGGGATCCAACGATCAGCGACACTTCTCCTCCAAGCTTACACATCCCTTTTACTTGGAATAATTTCGACTCTGCGCTAATTCCTTCTGAGCCTACCTTGTTCCTGTTTGTCCATCAATGCACACTCTGATCCTGCCATCTTCACCGTTGTACTTGCCAGCGTTTCCTTCGATCATTCGATCTTCCTGGACTTATCTTCTATTTGCCTGTTGATCATCGGTGTTGTACTCAAGCCATCATTCCTGCTGTACTTTCCATCAATGACAAGCTTACGCTTCCTATAAAAAATTTGCCAAGAATCTCCCCCTTTGGCATTGATGGTAAATAAGGCACCCGAATTCTTTTCTCCCCCTTTGACATCAATGTCAAAGAAGAGACATGCTCCCCCTGAGCTATTGCAGAAATTTTAGGAGGCATTAGATATTCAAACAATACAAATCTCCCCCTAACAAGATCGAATCTTTTAGGTGTGAAATGAAATGACACCCAGCTTTTGTCTGAGATATTCAAATGGTGTCTTGGCTAGGTGCTTAGTAAAGATGTCTGCAATTTATTCTATAGTGGGAATGTAATGGACCTGAACAATCTGATTGGTGACCTTCTCTCTCAGAAAATGATATTTTATGGGAATATGTTTTGTCTTGGAGTGGAGGACAGGATTTTTAGACACACTGATGGCACTTGTGTTATCACAATGAATTGGGATCGGTGTAGTATATTTTACCTCTAAGTCTGCAAGTGTCTGAATCATCCATAATACCTATGTGCAGCAGGTAGAAACAACAATGTACTTTGCCTCTGTGGTTGATAAAGAAATGGAACCTTGATTTTTACTGAGCCAAGCTACTAAGGATTTACCCAAGAAGAATTCTCCTCCACTGGTGCTTTTTCTCTCATCAACACAATTTGCCCAATCTACATCTGAATAAGCAGTCAACTGAAGACTTTGATTTCTGGGATACCACAGACCATAAGTCATTGTTTCTTTTAAGTACCTGAATATTCTTTTGATAGCTTGCAAATGACTCTGTTTAGGTGCAGCCTGATATCTTCCTACCATT
>ML779991.1:389982-408713 GCA_009831015.1 Picea engelmannii
CATTTATGTCCCTACGCATTTATTCACCTTCATCAAGAGTCCAAGTAGGATTTTCTGGAGGCTTATTTGGTGTAGAAGTTCCCTTTTTGGGTGGCATGTTGGCCGAGTATCACTTTTGAACCTTGATTTTGAGGTGGTTCTGCAAGACAATATTTCTTCTATTGTATCTCCCAAGTTTCAGCCCTTCTGGGTATGAAACTTTCCTTTAAGTATTTCTCTGATATGTCTTCTCTATAATTCCACAGGTCTTATCAAAATTGGATGTGCCAAGTGGAATTTATGGTAACTTCCCCACAACTTGCCTATTTTTGGCCTTTCTAGGAGATATCACTTGTATAGTATGCCCCGCACAAAATAATTGATATAAAATTCTGAAACTCACACCCAACATACTACAGACTGTCCAAGATCCAATGCAACTAGTCCCACACAATTTGGATACTCTAGGAAGAAGTTATGATTTTTTTACCCGGAACACCTTCTTGAGACTAGTCAATAGGACTAGTCAAATACCCTATCTTACACAGGGTGTATCTACAAATCTAAGATGACCCAAAAGCTGAAATTTTTACCATAGCTACAATTCTAATTTTTGTAAATGGCCTCTAGAGTTCAGGGTCTGAAACATCACAGAAAATTGTTTATAGCGAAAATTCCACAATGACTCATTTCAGGATGATTCCAGAACCCAATCTTGTACAAGCTGTATCTATGAAAGTATAAGGCCTCAGGAGCTGAATTTTTAACCCAACATACCTTGATCTGTCTTCTAAATACCCTCCAAGCCGCTCCTTTTGAAACGTTGTAGAAAACAAGTTATAATGAAAATTCCACAGTGTCTCAGATGTAGCAGTGAAACCCCAAGACCTTGAGCTCTGATACCATATGTTAAGAACCAAACATCAATATAGCATAGAAAAACCTCAGGAAAAGTACTCAACGCTTTGAAAAAGAGATAATTTCAGATAATAAGCCTCTTCGAGGGGACAACCTCCTTTTACCCCACTTAAATGTTCAAGTACAAGATGATTCAAAATGAAAATGTATCCTTGGTATATATAGGAGACTAGGAGGTATAATTACAACTAATGGCCTAAAGCCGACATAAATAAAATAACATTACTAATCTAAATTACAACTAATGGCCTAAAGCCGACATAAATAAAATAACATTACTAATCTAAATTACAACTAATGGCCTAAAGCCGACATAAATAAAATAACATTACTAATCTAATATGCCCCAATTAAGGGGTAATGAGCCAATATTAGGGCTTAACACATACCTTTATTATTATGTCTCCTTGGATCTGTTCAGAAATAGATAATTTATGAATCTTTCCAACCTCTTCCTTTGATGATAGAGTTCTTTCTGGAAAGTTGTTCTAGCTGCTTTAGCTTCCCTTTCTTTCTGGAACACATTCTCTAAAGATTTATTTGTTTCTTGGAAATATTTCTGGATTACTTCTAGATTCAAGAACACTTTCTGCTACTCCTTATCTATTCTTACATATATCTCCAATACTCGAGACTTGAAATTTTCAAGTTCTATTACCTGGTTAGTAATAGAAATAATCTTATCTTGCAACTGTTTGTTCTCTTCTCATAGCTTTCGAACCTGTTCCTGTGTGACCTGTATTAAGTGTTTTGCCTCATCTAGGTCTTTATTCAATTTCTGGATTTCTTGCATATCCTTTAGTCTAGCTTGTTCTAGACCTTTTTGTATTCCCCAACTAATATTTCTTTCATTTTCTTTTAGTTTGTCTTGCAACTAGATTATGGTTTGATATTTTTGTTCAAGCATATTTATCAAATTGCTAATAGAAAATATATTAGCTGATGCTATAACACCCATCGTACCTGCTAGTTCTGTAGTGAATTCTTCTTCTTTGAAATTCTTTCCATCTACAATCACCTTATGCCTTTTTATCATCCCATCTCCTTTTGGATGAATTTCTTGTTTCAAGACCGCTTTTCATTTTTTACTGAAAAAATAATCAGATGGAGGTATTTCATCTCTTGAAATCGGCTCTAAGTCACTTACATATAAAGCTCCTTCATGAGGAGTCTGAAAATTCGACTGTAATGGAGTTAAGGAAGTGATAGGACTACCCATCTTCATCGATGTTGTCCCTCCTATCTTTTTTGGAACGTCATCAAGAATTATTGGATTTGTTTCCTACCCTTTTCCTTTCTCTGTCCCTGTTTATTTTGTCTGAGAACCCCTTGTGTTTTGGGGAGGCACCTCAGAATCCTTTCTCTTTTTCTTTGTATTTATTTCAAACCCTGGAGGGGGTTCTTCCTGTTCAGGTGGTGAGGTCGAAGTTTCACTCTGCAGACTCTTTGGTAGGCAGTTTCGCCTATGACTCTGGAAAGATGCAAACCCTGTTTGTGAGTCAGGTGGCATGACCTGTACTCTGCTCAACACTTCTTCATAGGATTTAGCATTGACCTGCACTCTGCTCAGCACTGTGTGAAATGCCTACTTATGACTTGGTAGGGGTCATATTTCCTGTGCTCAATATTTACTAACTTCACCTCTTCCAATGACTCAACTTCAACTTTTGAATGACCTAAATTTAATAAAGAAAATTTTCCAATATAAACAGGGAAAGATGGCCATGATTTCTTTTGAGAAGCTTTTAATTCTAATCCAACCCCACCCTTTACAATATGATGAGCTATCTCCCTGCATACCAATTTATCTGGTAAGAATTTAGGGAGTGTGTGAGGGGGAATGGAACATCCATAAACCCTAATGTATGAAAACATTTCTTCAATAAACCAATCAACAATTGCTTTTAGGTTTTCTATGATTACATCAGAAATGCAAGGGGGTTCATATCCAAAAAACATCCCATGCATAGGCATTATGACAAAATGACAAACCTCATAAAATGCGTCTTTTGCATTTTCCTCCTAGAGGGCTGAGTGATATTTATGAATAGGCTCTGGACAGGAAATGCTCCAACTCCAATTGATTAATGGAAAGGGAGCCATAAAACAAATTGCATCCATAATATATGCAGACATATAAAAATCCACGGGTTGTCCCTCTGATTTTTCCGCTCTGTAGTTTAAGACTTCTTGTGTTAAATTATCCAACAAAATCTTATGCTAGTTAAAACTATTCCCTTCTGAGGCTTCCTCTAAAAAGGGTACCCAGTCTACATGAAAATGACAGGGATCTTTTCTCCCGAAAAGTCTGCATAACATAATGGCTACATAAACCATATATTCATTTAAGGAGGTTGAAGCGTAAATCCCATGAGTATCAGCTCTAAAATTTGCTTCAGACCTTGCCCATCCTTTAATTATATCAGGATATGTCTGGTCAGCTTCGATACATTCTTTTCTCTGAAAATCTGATATAAATTCAGCATTAAAAGTATGTTTATGATTCGGAGAGAGTTTATACATTACTTGAATGTGCTCTGGTCTGAATGAGCTGACAATAGCTCCTTGATCATTTAGGATGCTCCTTGTTGGGATGTCGACCTTATTGAGAGCCCAACTAATCATATCAGTGTATGCCATAAGTCTCGGACGTGCAGTAATCTTATGCAGCTCTGACTCAGCTATGTCCCGGAAATGATTATTGGAGTCAGTATGAGCATTATCAAACTCATATTCCAGCAAATCTGAGATTTGAGCCAACGATTTAATAGAATCTATAGCATGGGGAGTGGTATTGGAGATAATATCTCCTTCCTGTGCATTTTCATTCCTCTTCAATGCCTTTCTGGGTGCCATGACTCTGCATGTATTTGAAAACCTGACACAAGGAATGGGTGAAAAAGATCATCTCAAAATAAACACAGACGTTTGAAAGTTTACTTCAAATATATTTTAAAACATGACAAGATTTACACAGCTGTCCCGAATTTAAAGCCCTTAATGCGGAAGATATTTTCGGAGATATGCATTTAATGTCTGTACTTAGGCGCTCTCGATTTTTTAAATAAAACCAGAAACTTACTTAATCGGAAAATGAGGCATCAAGGCACACTTAAATAATGATTACTGTTAATCCTATTTTAGAAAGAAGACTAATTAATGCTAATCACAGATTAAGGATGAAAGCTCAGCTTTACGAAATTTCAGAATTCTTGATGTTGAGAGATATGTCGTCAATTGAAAAATGATTTCCAAAACTGCGAAATCGCGAAATCGCAATGCTTTAATTAAGAATTAAACACTTTTAGCATGTGAATTAATCGAGATTAGACCCCTTTCGGGACTTCAGTAATCTGGATTTCGGAAATCGAGAATTCGGGAAACCTGATGACATGAGACGTGCTCTCACGGAATCGCGAATCCCAAAATCGCGAAATCGCGATGGCTTGTTTCTTTTTTTAAGAAATATTTAACTTATCTTAATTAACTAAATAATCATGATTAGGGCCAAAACAAAATTATTTTAATCTAACATGATTTATGAATCGGGATTTCGGGAAACATGATGACAAGAGACACGCTCTCATAGAACCGTGAAACCTGATATTGCAACATAATTATGTTAACCTTAAACCTTTCTTTGAAGAGATTAAACTAATTCATTTATTAGTTTAAGGTTCTAATGATTCAAGAAATTGGGGATCGGGGTTTCGTGATTCAATTTGCATCAAACATTTGTTTATAGAAAACCCTGAATCCCGATTTCTTTAATGTTAAAATTAAAAAATCGCAAATTTAGAATTACAACCTGTTTTAAATAATTTTCAAAAAGGCATCAGAGAACTTATATTTTTGTAAACTTTTTTTGTTCGTTATTCAAAAATAATCAAAAGAAGGAATCGCGAATTTAGAAATGACGAAATTCTTATTTTTAATAAAGTCGAAACCCGAAAAACACAAAAATAAAAGTCTAGGCCTTAAGGATAGAAAACATTTTAGGATCTGTTTCAACATAGGCTCCAACTGGGAACCTCGTCTCCCTGTGGGATGAGGATAACATGTAGACTCAGTGCCTTCATTGGGTAAATGGTGTCAAGGGTTTATCATTGCTAAATTGTTAAAGGAGAGGAAAAAGAGATTTCATTCCAACCTTTGAAATTTTTTTCAAAACTTCTTATTTGCTTAAAACTCAATTGCAGTCTTCTGCATAATATTCTCCTTCTCGTTCTAAATTTAATTTAGTATTAGGATGATCACAACTATCTTAGGAAACCCAATAGATTTGTAAATTTCGGCTTGCATCAATCGAAATAAAATTTATAATTTTTAAATTGGGGAGCTCTATCTTAACTTAAGATGAATTTCCGGTTTTGAAAAACTGATACTAGAATAGAGTGAAATATAAGTATGACAACCTTACAGACACCTCAGATATTGCTTCACTACCAATGGACCTGTTCAGTACCCTGGTGAAGTTATCTGTCCCTTTTTACTGAATTTCCTTTCACCGCTTCGAGTACTAATTATATTTTTCTATTCAGATATTGCTTCACTGCCAACAGGCCTGTTTAGTACCCCAGTGAAGTTATCTGTCTCTTTTTATTTAGACGAGGGCAATCATTTAAATGAATTTCCTTTCATCATCTGTGGGACTAGATGGGGGCAATCAAATATGAATTTCCTTTCACCATCTGTCTTATAGTTAGCTTGTGCATACGAAGCGGGGGAAATCAGTGGTACTTAAAATATCAGGGGTGGTTATCTGTGTAAAAATTTTAAATAGAGGTTTTCCAACCTGTTTTGATTATTCTAGACCAATCTTTCTCAACTTTCAAAACCTATCAGTCTATAGAGAAAAAGAGAAAGATTATTTTCAGGGGTTTTCTTTTGAGCAAGCTTAAAATCCTCAAACAAAACTGTTAAGAAACCTAAGAGGATTAAAATCAACCCAAACATAACCACCTTTAGTCAGAGAATAAGAAATATGAAGACTGGTTTTACTGAATTTAATCATTTGTTGATTTCAAAGGTTGATACATAATCTCTCCTACTTTGATGAGAAAGCCCGAAAACATGAAAGATAGTATCGAGAGTATAAAGGGAAAGTTCAACAATCTTTAAGCCATAAAACAAAGGTTGTAATTTCAAAAATAACCCTTTAGACTCATATATATATATATATATATATATATATATATATATATATATATATATATATATATATTTAAATATTTATATAAAAACTTAACTAATTTTTATTTATTTACAAGATGAGAATAGATTTTATAAAAATGAAAAACAAAATGGTATATACAATGAGATTTTTGTAAATAAATTATTCCATATAATGTTTTAAAAAACGCCCATTAACAGGGGCATTCAAGATCTTACCATCCAAATTTTCAAGAAGAAATGATTTTTTCCTTCAGGAGAAGCTACTTTAAATGGTCCATACCAAATATGATCGAATTTACCATTTTTTCTAAATCCTCTTTTCGAGCATCCCACCTCAAAACCAGATCTCCGGAGAGAAAATTCCTATCCTTGGCTTTACGATCAAATAATACCTTCATGTCATCTTGGTACTTCTGTAACTTTTCATCCACTACAGCCCTGTGCTGCTAAACTTCAATCAGCTGATTTATCCTTCTTGTGAGAGGATTTGGTTCTTCCTTCTCGTCTTGCCATAGTTTCATCACAGGAAGTGCTAGATTTATGGGCAACACTACATCTATTCCATATACCATTTGAAAGGGAGAAGTACCGATAGACTTTTTTGTGCCTATCTGATTTGCCCACAGAGCATATTTTAAATGCAAATGCCAAGAGTTTTTATTTTCGTTTAACACTTTCTTTATTATACTGATCAGGCTCTTATTTGAAAATTCTGCCAAACCATTTCCTTGAGGATAGTATGTTGTGGAAGACCCAACACAATATTATATTTCTGGCAGAAGATGACCATCGCCATAGACTTAAAATCCTGCACATTATCTGTGACAATCTTTCTAGGACATCCAAACCTAGACAAGATATTTTCTTCTAAGAAGTCTATAACTACTGAATCAATAGCCTTCCTTGTTGGGATAGCTTCCACCCATTTGGTGAAATAGTCTATAGCGGTCAGAATCCATCTGTGTTGAGCACTTGAATGGGGATTAATATCACCTATGAAGTCTAGTCCCCATTACTGAAAAGGTGCTTTTGTTTTGACTGGGACCAAGGGCATCGCTGATAGTTTATGCTTTCCTGCAAAAAATTGACAAGGGCTGCAAGCTCGTACCTTAGCATTAACATCTGGTAAAAGTTTAGGCCAGTAATAACCAGCCCTCATGATTTTATATTCCATGGCCCTCCAAGCATGGTTTCCTCCACAGACCCCTTCGTGAAATTGATTTATAACATCTTTTGTTTCCGACTCTACCAGACAGACCAAGAGGAAACCAAGTGGATCTTTCCAATATAGTCATTTCTCGGAAATACAGTATTTAACTTCATGCAACTTTAGTGTTTTGGCTTTGGATGGAGACAAGTCAGTTGGACAGTTCAAAGTCAGTAAGTATGTTACTATGTTCTTGTACCAATTTGATGATGCGAATTTTTCCTCGATTCTATTTTCGACAATTTGATCCTCAAGTTCATTCACATCTACAGATTCTTCCTCAACCTGAGAACTGTTTATCCCAAGAGCTCTGAAATTGGATTCAACTAAAAGTTTAGTTCAACCTTTCCCCTTTACCAATTTGGTCGGTTTAACTTCCAAGTCAAACTCTTGAATTTTAGCAAGCCATCTTCCTCTCTTTCCATCGTTGTCTGCTTGAACTAAAATATCTTTTACAAAACTATTAGGAACATATGCAATCACCTTAGAATGTAAAACATAAGTTCTAAAAGATTTCAATGCTTTTACCATAACATATGCTTGCTTTTCCATTATATTATATTTAAGTTCAGCATCTCGGAGACTTTTTCTAAAGAAGGCTATCGGTTGCTCGAAACCTTCTTCATTCTTCTGAAGGAGTACAACAGCAAGCATATGTTCTGAGGCAAATGAAAAAATAAGGAAATCTTTGAGATAATCTGGGCTCGCTAGTATTGGTGCCTCACTTATAAATTTTTGGATATGGGCAAAGGATGCTTTAGCTTCAACTGTCCATTTTACTTCACTGTTTTTCTGGAGCATATCTGTAATCAATTTTACAATTTCAGCGAAATTAGGAACAAATCTTCTCAAGAAATTTATTTTTCCTAAAAATGATTGAATTTCTTTCACATTCCTAGGAATTTCTATTGTATCTATAGCTTCTACTCTTTTAGGGTCAATTCTAATTCCATCTTTAGATACAATGTGACCTAACAATTTTCCTTCTCGCATAGCAAAATGAGACTTCTTAGGATTTAAGGATAGACCAAACCTACGACATTTCTCAAATGTTTGTTTGAGATGAATCAGATGGTCTTCATATGATTTATAAAAAACAGTGAGGTCATCCAGATAGATGACTATAAATTTGTCCCGTTCACCAACGAAAGCAATGTCCATTGCACGTTGAAAAGTAGCACCTGCATTCATCAATCCAAACGACATTTTATCGTACATAAAAGTGCCCCAAGGAGTGGTAAAGGCAGTTTTTTCTTTATCAAGATCACTGACGGAAATTTTATTGTAACCTGAAAATTCGTCAATCATGGACATCCTATTAGCTCCTACTAATTTTTCAAGAACATGGTCCATTTTAAGTAAAGGATAATTATCTTTGAGAGAAGATTTATTAAGATTCCTGAAATCAACACACAGTCTAATTTCTCCATTTTTCTTTCTGACCGGGACCAGATTGGCTACCCAATCAGAATATCTTAGGGGTACAATTATCTTAGCATCAAGGAGTTTTTTAACTTCTCGTTCGATAATAGGCAATAAAATGGGGTTAATTTGTTGGAGTTTTTGTTTAAAATGTTTAACACCCAGTTTGAGAGGTATCTTATGTTCGATTATAGAGGTGTCATATGTTTTCAGTTTTTCATACGACCATGCGAAGAAATCTTTATATTTTTTTAACAACTCCATGTACATATTTTTGTTTTTTGTTGATAAATATTTGGACAGTTTAACCATTCGGGGATTTTCTTTAGTTCCTATATTAAAGTCTTCAACTTCCTCTGGTTGGGGTTGAAGGGTGGTTTTAGAAGGTACATTATCTTGATTAAAAAGTATTTCCAAAGGGATCATACCCTTGGGGATTTGGTTGTTCTTGAGAACAAGCATTCGGTGATTTGCAATTTTGTCATGAAACTCTTTAACATCCTCCCCCTCCTGCATGATCCAAACAGGATCATTTTGATTTTCCTGATCAGTATGTGTTTCTGCAAATTCATCTAATGATTTGAGAAACTTTCGAAGCTGCTCATCATCTTCAAAAACCTGCCAATGTTGTATGTTATTTGTTATTGAAGGGCGATGTATCATTTGAATGTGATATTTTAATTTAAAGGCAGTTCGGGGTGTGAAAGTTGATGCAGCTTTGGCTAGAGCATCAGACTGCTGATTTTCGGATCTTGGAATGAAATGAAAATTCATAGATGAGAAGAAGTTCTCGATTAAATCCCAGACACAATTCTTATAATACTATAATCTAGGGTGCTTGGCCTGGTATTGCCAATTCACCTATTTTATAATTAACTCAGCATCACCAAAGACTTCGAGCTTCTTAATCTTCATCCTTCTAGTAGCTTCTAATCCTATCACTAAAGCTTCATATTCACAAACATTATTTGTACAATCTACATTCCACTAGAGCCTATATGAAAAAGGAATAAGAAATTGATCATCGGGAGCCATAAGAAGTGCTCTTTCCTCGTCTCCAAGATAGGAGGAAGCACCATCAAAATACATTTTCCATATACTAGTACTATATACATTTTTATCTATTTCTTTTTTTTCAATTTTTTCTTCTATACATTTATCATCTACATCTACTTCAAAATCATCATCTAAAGATAATATACAATTTCCTAAATCTTGGTCGGAAATATAAAATGGATGATTGATGGGGTTATTTGGGTCACCTACAGTAAATTCTAACCTAGTCTCTCTATAAAGGCAAGTGAATTGTCCTCCGAAAACTGGGATAGTAGTGTATGTCATATCTAGTTGGAGAGATCCTCCAAGCTTGGCTCCCCATAATCTAGATAATAGCATACCATACTTTAGGGGAATGTCAGTGACCATTACATCCATAAGAATACTTTTAGTAAGAATTTGAGCCAATCCTACCACTAGGTATTTAATCATACCGATGCATTTGACTTTCCTTGAATCGAAAGAGTATAAGTCACCATAGGGCCTTGTGATTTCAAGACCAAGTTTTTCCATAATTGCCTTTGGCATAACATTGTGGGAAGCTCTGGAATCCAACATACATTGATGTAGAATATGATCAAACAGAGTTAACGTAATATAAAAGGGTGCCACAGTGTCTCGCACACCTTCGACATGTGGACCGAAGACTATGATAGGTTTGTCATCTTGTAAGTTGATGGCGTCTTCCTGGCTTTCATCTTTGGAAAAGTTAATCATCTTAGCGATTTGTTTTTTGTATATGGGTTTTTTAGCTAATTCAACAAGGGGAATAGGAATTTTGATTTTATTTATTTCGTTTTCCAAATTGAAGTTTCCTAGTGCCTTGTCATTTTCTACATTCGGGACTTCCATACCTTTCTTCTCAGTTTTACGTTGAGATGTGACCTTGTTTTCTTTTATAGGATCTTGTGTCCTCGCAGGGAGTGTTCCTACTGGTTCTGACTATACAGGTTGCGTATCAATTGTGTTTCTTTTTGCAGACTATTTATCTGCAACTTTTGGAGTTACCTCATAGATTTCATTTCTGGGCAAACTCTTTTTTGTCGGAACATTTGGGAGATTTTTATTTCTTGGTCTCAAATTATATTTTCCCTGTAGTTCAGCAATAATATCATCTGCAATATTTTGATAAGTGATATTTTCAGACATATTATCACTAACATTTTCTTCCTATGTACTTTATTTACTTAAAGATGCTTCATAATCCTATCTTGTCAAATAAGGGGATTTATTATCATTGCCAAGGTTACTAATATCTTCATCGATTTCTTCAAAATCTCCTAAATCTTCCTCTCCGATGTAGTTTTCACTTTTAAAAGGTGTCTGAATTTTTTGATCTTCATTTTTAATTATTTTATGTGGTCCTTGAGGATCAAGATTCCTACAAAAATATTTTCTAGGGAAATTATCTCTTTTCGATTTCTCCAGTTCCATTTTGGAGATCTTATTTGAAAGTTCTTTAATAACCCTAGCCATCTCTTCCATTTTATCATCAGAGGATTTCCCTGATCCTGAAGGTCCACCATGTTCCTTGGATTTCCTATTTTCTTTGTTTCCAGTTTCAGTTTTTTCTTTTAGTTTCCCTGATGCTATCATATTTGATTCAATCTCAATCGCATCGTCCTACATTTTTCGTGAGATCTATTGATCTCCTTTCTCTCAATAATAGGGCAAATTCGGGGTCAAAAGCACCAACAAAAGTCACTTTTGCTGCAGGTTGTGAAGGTTTAACCTCAACTGGAATTTTATTATACAACTTATTGAACCTCTGTGTGAATTCTAGAACTGACTCAGAGTTTTTCTTTTTAAGGGCTCCGAATCCAGTTAAGTAGTAGAGGTTATCCTTCCTTTCTCCCCATTGTCTAATAAATGCACTTTCAAGTTCGTCATAGGATCTTAAAGATCCAGCTGCTAAGGATCGGAACCAGATCCTCACATGTCCCTCAAAAGTTTGAACGAGGAGTCTAGAATAAACATCTTCATGTTCTATTCCGAGTATGTCAGCAAATTGATCAAAAAAGTTTATATGTTCTTGGGCAGTCAGATCACCTTCCCCTGTAAATTTCGGAAGGCTTTTCATATAATTCTCGGGGAGATCATGAAGAGAAACGGGAAGAACAAGGGGAGCATATCTAGCAACTACTTTAGCGAAAATCCCAGGAAGCAGTACTTGACCACCTCCAGGGGAACCACCTCCAGCTCCAACACCTCCTTGTGTAGCCATGGTTAAATTTGGGACTGGAGTTCGGAAAGAGTGAGGAGAAGATTCTTGTAAATCTGGAGAAGAAACTTCAGGAAAAGAGAAAGTATCGAATGAGGGGGGAAGTGAAAGTGATCTTTCAAGAGTTTCCGATGAATTCGATTATGTAAAGTTAGGCTGATCTATAGTATATGCATATAAAAAGACTTGTTTAAGTGATTTTCGTGATTTTAAAATTTTTTCCGGATCGGAGACTGGCGAGCTCTACTTGCTATCCAGGTTTTTTCTGGAGTTCTTTCGGCTAATAGCCAGTTTATTTATTGTAGATTCTCCAAGTGAAAAATAATTAGCCTTAGAAGGCTTTCTGTCCTTGTTCACTATAAAAAACAGAAAGTGTCAATGTTGTTCTTCCCAGGGAAAAGATTCATTTCTTCGTTCCCCAACAACGGCGCCAAAAAGATGTTGTTCCTAAGTTTATGCTTTAACGCTATAAAGCATACCATCAAGGCATCCGTGAATGATTTAAAGGAATGATTTAGGGAAAAGAGATTAAAAGATGAGCAAAACAGAATCAGTTTCTCAACTGTCTCTATCTTGCTTCTTGTTGTTCCTGGATGCTAATGTCTCTTTCAATAGTAGGCCATGATCGTTCTAATTCTGCCTGGTTGGTTGTTGTCTATAAAATGGTATTAAATAGGTTTAAAGTGATGCTAGTTTGATCTTGAAGTCCGGGTTCAATGTTGGGTTGTCTTACACTTGGAATAGTCATGGAGGATAAATCTTTATATATTTATAGAAAGTTTTTAATCAATTTGTTACTTCAAATTTTCCAGAGATGAGAATAAGAAATTTTTTTTTAAAATCCAAACAGTAATGTAAACACATTCAAGGTCGTTTCCTGGATTTGTAACAATTTCGAGAATCTAAAAATAACAAATAAACACTACAGAAAAATATGAGGCTTTAATCAAGAAAGAATCTTATACTTCAATAGACAATGATGAAAGAAAAAATGGGGTTTCTAACAAGGGTTAAGCATTAAGGAACAAAAGCTTTACAGGTCTTAAAATTACTAAAGCAATTTCAGAGGAAAAGCTGTAATTATTTTGACATCCAAACCAACCTGAAAATATAAATCAATGATGTATATAACTTCAAATTGATTTCTCGTTAGAATAACATTAAAAGAAAAGATTCAACAGAGAATAAATAACAGGGAGAAGACACAGTTACAAATTTACAGGATCCAGAATCTCGTTTGTGATATCTATTCCAATGTATTTGAAAACTGATATTACAAAATGGCTCTCTCCAAAAATTCTGAAGCCCTTTCTTAGCCTTTAGAAACTATATTTATACCTTTTCATCAAAATTTCTCGTTGGTGACTAACCAACTTCCTAATATTTCGGTTACATAAAAATAATGTCAACCGTTTACAACTTCTTTCTAATCTTAAATGATAAAAGCATTTTAAAAGACTTTAATCTTATGTTGACGAACTTGCTTTCTCCGCTTCAATGCACTAAACACATTTTCCCAAAAACTTCACAAAAGTCCTGGGAGCATCTAGTAATTCATTTGCTTCAAACAGGAAAAATCTATTTTGCAATTCAGGCAACCGGTTTTCAATCATCACTTTTGTGAGTCTAATAGTTTTCAATTTTAAATTTGACATCACCATCCATTTGTTGATCTCTGTAACATTGATCAATTTAATGTTTGAAATCTCTGCTTTTATTTCCTCCATCTCTTCTCTAAACTTTAGTTGGTGCTTGGAAATATTGATTTCTCCTAATAATCCGGAACAACCATCTGTTCCGATATTCAAAGAAGCTCTTTCTAATAGGTAAAAGATTCCATGGCAATCATAGTTAACTTCTCTTGTTATTCGTTTATATTCGAACAGCTTTGTTTCCCATACCTTTATTATTATGTCTCCTTGGATCTGTTCAGAAATAGATAATTTCTGAATCTTTCCAACCTCTTCCTTCAATGAGAGAGTCATTGCTTTCTGGAAAGTTGTTCTAGCTGCTTTAGCTTCCCTTTCTTTCTGGAACACATTCTCTAAAGATTTATTTGTTTCTTGGAAATATTTTTGGATTACTTCCAGATTCAAGAACACTTTCTACTGCTCCTTCTCTATTCTTACATATATCTCCAATACATGAGACTTGAAATTTTCAAGTTCTACTACCTGGTTAGTAATAGAAATAATCCTATCTTGCAACTGTTTGTTCTCTTCTCCCAGCTTTCGAACCTGTTCCTGTGTTACCTGTATTAAGTGTTTTTCCTCATCCAAGTCTTTATTCAATTTCTAGATTTCTTGCATATCCTTTAGTCTAGCTTGTTCTAGACCTTTCTGTATTCCCCAACTAATATTTCTTTCATTTTGTTTTAGTTTGTCTTGCAACTGGATTATGGTTTGATCTTTTTCTTCAAGCATATTTATCAAATTGCTAACAGAATATATATTAGCTGATGCTATAGCACCCATCGTACCTGCTAGTTCTGTAGTGAATTATTCTTCTTTGAGATTCTTTCCATCTACAATCACCTTATGCCTTTTGATCATCCCATCTCCTTTTGGATGAATTTCTTGTTTCAAGACTGCTTTTCATTTTTTACTGAAAAAATAATCAGATGGAGGGATTTCATCTCTTGAAATCGACTCTAAGTCACTTACATATAAAGCTCCTTCATGAGGAGTCCCGAAAGTCGACTGTAATGGAGTTAAGGAAGTGATAGGACTACCCAGCTCCATCGATGTTGTCCCTCCTATCTTTTCTAGAACATCATCAAGAATTATTGGATTTGTTTCCTGCCCTTTTCCTTTCTCTATCCTTGTTTATTTTGTCTGAGAACCCCCTGTGTTTTTGGGAGGCACCTCAGAATCCTTTCCCTCTTTCTTTGTATTTATTTCAAACCCTGGAGGGGATTCTTCCTGTTCAGGTGGTGAGGTCGAAGTTTCACCCTGCAGAATATTTGGTAGGCACTTTCGCCTATGACTTTGGAAAGATGCAAACCATGTTTGTGAGTCAGGTGGCATGACCTGTACTCTGCTCAACACTTCTTCATAGGATTTAGAATTTTTTAATACATCATCATAAATAGATATCTCATGTTCAAACGCCTTTAAATTGCATTGTGTGAAATGCCTACTTATGACTTGATAGGGATCATATTTCCTGTGCTCAATATTTACTAACTTCACCACTTCCAATGACTCAGCTTCAACCTTTGAATGACCTAAATTTAATAGAGAAAATTTTCCTATATAAACAGGGAAAGATGGCCATGATTTATTTTGAGCAGCTTTTAATTCTAATCCAACCCCACCCTTTACAATCTGATGAGATATCTCCCTGCATACCAATCTGTCTGGGAAGAATTTAGGGAGTGCGTGAGGGGGAATGGAACAACCATAAACCCTAATGTATGAAAATTTTTCTTCAATAAACCAATCAGCAATTGCTTTTAGGTTTTCTGTGATTACATCAGAAATGCGAGGGGGTTCGTATCCAAAAAACATCCTGTGCATAGGAATTATGACAAAATGGAAAACCTCATAAAATGTGTCTTTTTCATTTTCCTCCCAGAGGGCTGAGTGATATTTATGAATAGGCTCTGGACAGGAAATGCTCCAACTCCAATTCATTAATGGAAAGGGAGTCATAAAACAAATTGCATCCATAATATATGCAGACATATAAAAAGCCACTGGTTGTCCCTTTGATTTTTCCGCTCTGTAGTTTAAGACTTCTTGTGTTAAAATGTCTGACAAAATCTTATGCCAGTTAAAACTATTCCCTTCTGAGGCTTCCTCTAAAAAGGGTACCCAGTCTACATGAAAATGACATGGATTGTTTCTCCCGAAAAGTCTGCATAACATAATGGCTACATAAACCATATATTCATTTAAGGAGGCTGAAGCATAAATCCCATGAGTATCAGCTCTAAAATTTGCTTCAGACCTCGCCCATCCTTTAATTATATCGGGATATGTCTGGTTAGCTTTGATACATTCTTTCCTCTAAAACTCTGATATAAATTCAGCATTAGAATTATGTTTATGATTCGACGAGAGTTTATACATTACTTGAATGTGCTCTGGTCTGAATGAGCCGACAATAGCTCCTTGCTCATTTAGGATGGTCCTTGTTGGGATGTTGACCTTATCGAGAGCCCATCTAATCATATCAGTGTATTCCATAAGTCTCGGACGCGCAACAATCATATGCAACTTTGACTCAGCTATGTCCCGGAAATGATTTTTGGAGTCAGGATGAGCATTCTCAAACTCATATTCCAGTAAATCTGAGATTTGAGTCCACGATTTAATAGAATCTATAGCATGGGGAGTGGTATCGGAGATAATATCTCCTTCCTGTGCATCTTCATTCTTCTTCAATGCCTTTCTGGGTGCCATGACTCTGTGTGTATTTGAAAACCTGACACAGTGAATGGGTGAAAAAGATCAACTCAAAATAAACACAGAGGTTTGAAAGTTTACTTCGAATATATTTTAAAACATGACAAGATTTACACAGCTGTCGCAAATTTAAAGCCCTTAATGCATAAGATATTTTCGGAGATATGCATTTAATGTCTGTACTTAGGCACTCTCGACTTTTTAAATAAAACCAAAAAATTACTTAATCGGAAAACGAGGCATCAAGGCACACTTAAATAATGATTACCGTTAATCCTGTTTTAGAAAGAAGACTAATTAATGCTAATCATAGATTAAGGATGAAAGATCAACTTTATGGAATTTTGGAATTCTTGATGTTGAGAGATATGTCGTCAATTGAAAAACGATTTCCAAAACTGCGAAATCACAAAATCACGATGCTTTAATTAAGAATTAAAAAATTTTAGCATGTTAATTAATCGAGATTAGACCCCTTTCGGGACTTCAGCAATCTGGATTTTGGAAATCGGGAATTCGGGAAACCTGATGACATGAGACGTGCTCTCACGGAATCGCGAATCCTGAAATCGCGAAATCGCGATGGCTTGTTTCTTTTTTTAAGAAAGATTTAACTTCTCTTAATTAACTGAATAATCATGATTAGGGCCAAACATAATTAGTTTAATCTAACATGATTTATGAATCAGGATTTCGGAAATCGGGATTTCGAGAAACATGATGACAAGAGACACACTCTCATAGAACCGTGAATCCTGATATTGCGACATAATTATGTTAACATTAAACCTTTCTTAGAAGATATTAAACTAATTCATTTCTTAATTTAAGGTTCTAATGATTTGGGAAATCAGGGATCGGGGTTTCGTGATTCAATTTGCATCAAACATTTGTTTACAGAAAACCCCGAATCCCGATTTCTTTAATGTTAAAATTAAAAAATCGCAAATTTAGAATTACAACCTGTTTTAGATAATTTTCAAAAAGGCATCAGAGAACTTATATTTTTGTAAACTTTTTCCTTTCATTATTCAAAAATAATCAAAAGAAGGAATCACGAATTTAGAAATGACGAAATTCTTATTTTTAAGAAAGTCGAAACCCGAAAAACACAAAAATAAAAGTCTAGGCCTTAAGGATAGAAAAAAATTTAGGATATGTTTCAACAGTGTGCATTTGAGGAGTGACCATGAATTGTTGGGGGGCCACCAACAGTCTGGGTAACTATCTTATCAGTTTATTTGTGAATTGGATAGCATAGATGCATTTTTATTTCATTTTCTGTATATGAAATGTTATTGTATTTCTTTGTTATTTAATTTGTTGTTTGTAATTTAATTGGTTTAATTTTGCTTTTGCACGTTATTTTGAAGAATCTTGTTAATATGTAATGATTTTGCAGATGATAGAAACAATCTTGCAAGCTTAGACACTAGATGGTAGAATAGAATTTCTTCATGCTGAAATAGAGTTTTAGGACATAAATTTAATTCATGCTTTCTTTGACAGGGTTTCGGTGGATGGATAGTGATAGTGTTAGTTTTTATTTGGAAATTTCTTATTCAATTGCTATTTAGTCTTCGTTTACCTAGTTGTTAGATATTTTATTCATTTCATTGCTTTTCATATGTTACTGCTAGAATAGTGTTTAAATTTTGTTTATGAGCATTTCCCTTTTTGCAATTTGAATTGTTAGTTTAGTTTATGTTATGCAATTTCTTGCTTAGATTTAGGTTGCAATTTCAAGTTGTAGTTAATGATTGAATTCAGTATAGTATAAGTTTCTTACATAGTATAGAGTGCAATTGAATTTCATAGCATAATCTCTTTTTGTTGTTGATCGTTAATGCATGATTACATAATCACATCGATATGCAGGGTTGTTGATGTTGTTTTCATAATGGCTAAGTTCTCACTAGATTTCTTAATTCACACTTTTCGCTTTGATATTAAAGTCAATATTGAGTTTATCCCTCTTGAATTATATTTTATTATTAAGTGTCGTCGTGATATTATAAGACACCAGAGACATTAACACAACCATCAACACTATATTTGAGTTTCTCTCACTTTCATAGAGTAAGAAGATAGTTTTCTCATTTTTAGAAAGTACAAGATAGTTTTCTCACTTTCATAGAGTAGAAGATAGTTTTCTTGTTGTTGTAGGATAGATAGTTTTGTTGCTTTGGTAGATTAAAGATTAATTTTCTTATCATAGATCAAGGATTAGTTGTTAGTTACTCTTTGCTATCAATTTAGTAGATTTCCTTTTGTAAATTAGAAGTAGTTGTGAAGTTTCATTTAAGAATAGAGTTCACTTGTTTCTTAGCTTAATTAGTTACTT
>ML779991.1:408763-430900 GCA_009831015.1 Picea engelmannii
GATTAGTTGTTAGTTACTCTTTGCTATCAATTTAGTAGATTTCCTTTTGTAAATTAGAAGTAGTTGTGAAGTTTCATTTAAGAATAGAGTTCACTTGTTTCTTAGCTTAATTAGTTACTTATTGAGGAGTCTTAATTAGTTTAACTTTTGTAGGAGTTATCATAGGTTAGCTAGTTGTTTTTCTTGCTTACTTGCTTTAATAGAATAGTTGCTTACTTGTTTATTTACTTGCTTTCAGAGGATAGTTGCTTATTGAATTTAAGTAGGCTAGTTAAAGTAGTTTGTTGTTGCTATTTGCTTATTAGATGAATTGTTTGCTTTTTCTTTTTGTTATGATTGAACTAGTTTGATTTAAGTAGGGTTTTCATTTTCTTTCCTAGAACTATCCATCGATCCTTTTTCCAAAGGTTACCTAGGTTACATAGTTGAAGTTTCTTAGTAGGGTTTTCCATTAATAGTCTTTGCTTGAATAGATTAGCCCTTAGATAGCTACTTTCTTAGTCAGACTATACTACTACTAGCCTTTCTACCTTGGCATATATTTTGCTACAACTCTAAGTTTACTTACCCCAGGTTGACAATTTAATTGAGGGTTTTTAGTGTGTTTCTAGTGCATATATAACACCCACCACCACTCATGCATGAGTTGGTTTGTTAAAAAATAAAACAAAGTTTTATAAAAACATAAAAAAAGAGAAATTACTGAACATTTGGACGTATGATTCAAAAGTGTTAGATCCACGCAATTAGCAGCAGAATCTTCCATTTCCTGTAAATAGTGAAACCGGTTTGATATTAGAAAAACAATTACTAATTACTAATTATTATTCAAAAGGGACTGGCTACAGAATCATAAATTTTGTAGCTAGTCTTATTTTTATCAAGTGAAATCAAAATTTACATCTACCTATTTCGATTTTGATAACATAATTGAATGAAATCAAAACAAAATCCTTTTACCATTAAAAATTAGCCAAAGAGGGATATGACAATTCAGAATTTATAATTGCTTTGAAACTAGTTGTGTTCTTTATGATTATATTCTCAACCCTCTTGAAACGTTTATTCTCCCTCTCTGTTTGTGCCTTTAGGTCAAGCTTCTCTTGTTTCAATAGAGCATTCTGAGTGGAAAAGTGTTTAGCTTGAGCCTGTAAGAGTGGAACATCTTTATAGTAATGCACTATCTAGTCGAAACAATTATCACAATGCACCAGGGAAATGGCAGATCGACATGGAACACGGTCAAGAAGGGGTGATTCATTTTTACCTATGGTTTGTTCTAGTTCATGCCTAATACCTGAAAATCCTTCTTTACCCTTAAGACATGGGGGTAAATTGGTCACAAAATCATATTGTTCAACATGGGTAATAACCTCTCTCCTTGAACATTGATTTTTTGGGTCTTCATGAGACAAGAAATTGTTTATCTCACAATCTAAATAATGATCATCGATATCAATTGGATTGATCAAGATCGGATGATTACTCTTGCGATTTCTTAGTTTTCTATAAAAAAAATGACCAGCATTCTTATTCCTGAAAATTAAATATGTGCTCTGTCGTTTATTTCCCTTACAGAAATTCTTCACAACGGTATTATCATTAACGTTTAAACTAGATTTGTTCATAGGCACATGACGATCCTTTTATTTTAATTTGGCAATTAATTTTTCCAGAGATCTTCCAAGTGAAAACCTACATGGAAATTCTTTATCCACAGGGGTTTCATCAATAGCAGAAACTGGTCCAATAAATTATGGGTCATCAATTGAATTAATGACATGGATTTTAGTTACTGGTCTATCTAAGTTAGGGTTTACAAATAAAAGAGGGTTGGCTGAAGCATTGGCTTGGGTGAAGCCATTTATTATCAGAAAGGTCTCCCAATTGTCACTTATTTTCGACAGGTGATAAACCAACAAGATTTCAACGAGTCCATGGTGAAATAGACTCAAATTGATACCCTATCTCTTATAACGCTTGGACATTTTGCAAAGACTTATCAACAGGTAAAAAGGCATATCCAACTCAAACCCTATGAAATTCATAAGCAAACATATGTGGTACAGAAAAACCATCCCATATCGGCCCTCACACATAACAAACGGCTTCATAATTAAATGGAGACCATGCCATCTAGGTTTTAACAGAGTGATAGGAATACCTTTTGTACAACAAGTGGTTTTACGGGAAGCCATGAACAAAATACATAGGACATATTCTATTTTAGCATTCCTAAACCACCTATTGCCTTTTGATTTGAGTCATGTCACCTTGATCATGAAATCCTCTGTTAATTCCAGTTGTATATACCCAATCTTGGCCTTGAAGTTGTCAAAATTTTGTGCAAAATCTTCTGCAACCTGGAGATTATAGACTTCAAACTTCTTGAGGAATACATCCCACCCATGAGCCTCTAGGTCATCAATAGTGTCTTCATGGGATAGAAAATATTGGCATCCGTTCAGCTCAATAAGAACCATGGGTTCTATAACCATTATGACAAGGATTCAACAAATATAAGAAGGGATAGGTTTAGGTTTCCAATGGATGAGCAAGAGAGACAGGTCTAAGCATGATGTAATAGCATGAAAATCACAGAGTCTGGGGGCTATCATAACTCCGACAGAAGAAATAGGGAAAATGAAAACTAGAAGGTTCGTAAGACTCCAAACCATTTCTCACAATGAGTGCCAAATCCTACAGAGTACAAAACCCTATGTACATAATGAATGGTCTCATTAATGTTTTGGGCCAACAAGGTGAAACGAAGACATGAGCACAACATGCTTGTACTAATTTGCATGAATGTTGATATGACAATTGAACTCATGACAACAATATCAATAGTTAACCAAGGTTCTTTTGCATTCAAACATTTCCACAATGAACTATAGAACCAATGAATTCATAATAACCATAATACATAAATTTTGATAGTGGATTAATCAACCATTTCATAAGATTTGAATTTTAATCATATATGGGTGAATTTTTTAAACGATATTTCTAAGGTAAAATATTATGAAGCCAAGCCAAGTTTTATGTTTAAATTCATGCTTATAGTCATGAATTAAAAATTAAAAAAATGAGAATGCAAACTAAAAAACTCAATAAGGTAAGCTTTAATCCAATCATCACTTTGAAACTCAGAAATATAAACATTTACAAATGGGAGGTGATGGAAGCTACAGAAAGGTGTAAACTCTTTCGATCGTGATAAGTATAAAAAATCATGTGTGGCTACCAACAGGTCTACTAACCTCTTGGTCACTAGATCTTCTCAATATTCGATTTGGAACATCTCTTTGAGTCCTTACTAGAATCCTCATGAAATATCCACAGGTATTATTGGTAAATTGGCCCACGTGAACAAGCACTAGGCATGAGCTTCCTTCATGTGATCATCGGATGTGACCACAGGCCTAACCCAAAAGGCACTACGCAATCTCAGACCTCGGTTGATTGCACATGAGATAAACCTGACCCTTGCAATTTTTGATTTCCCAATCAACAACTTCTCTAGGTGTTATCTCCTCCTCTAACCTTTCGCTGATATGAACTCTAGCTATGACCTGGGGGGCCAAGCTTCTGAGTGCTTCGCGACTTCACATTGTTATAATATTTCTCGTCTCCCTTATTTCGAAACCTGAACTAGCGATTTCCCCTTGCCAGATCAATGGTCCACAATCCCCGCGATCCAATGGTCCAGATCTCCCCTCTCACGACTCGAGATTTCGCATTTCGTGAAGTCGAAAGGTTTCTCACCTCTAATTTTCTAACTTCCAAAATTATTCTCGCACCAGATCGATGATCCACATTCCCCATGATCCAATGGCCCATATCTCCTCTATCATGAATCAGGATTTTCACGTTTTGTGACTTTGGAAGATAGTCTTCTCCGTTCTCCAAACTCTCGCTTTCTGATTTCCCAATGAAAAGAATCAATTGTTTAATATTCCTTGTGATCGACGACTCCTATCTCTCCTGAGTTTTCGAGTGTTGACTAACTTCTTGGTATTATCCTCCTCATAGATTTTCTAAATCTAGCGGAGTACAAATATCAAGAGCTCTCCCTCTAAGGATTTTTACCGTCCATCTAAGTTCTCAATGACTCCTTGCCAAATACTTTGCATCAACCCTTATGATCTTGAATTCTTTCCTAACTTGAAAGTTTCAAATATTTTGAAGGTCTTCAATGATGTTCTCCCCCCCTTGAGTTTTCGAAAATGGAATTTTGACCTTACCCTAGCACACACTTGCACTCTACATGAAAAATCACACTCTTCCCCCCTGAGTTTCAACTTACTCAGTCTCTAAGGGACTCGCTCTTCTGCATATTTTCAAAAGAATTTCTAGTACCCTCCTTGCACAATCTGCGCTTGTCCTCCTGATCTTTCGAACTTGAAACAAGTTCTCCTCTACTCACACTCCTTGCACTTAGTATGCACACTCTGCACACAAAAGTTCCAAACTATCTCTTCTAAGCTTTGAGTCGAAAAAGACTCTCTTACACACACTCCTTGTGTTCAATATGCACTCCTTGCATAACTTACAAAAGAGAAACAATTGAAACTTATACCTGCATCTCACAATTTCATGTACTCTTAATTCATTCATGGAACCCACAATAATAGAGAATTTCAAACAGTAACAATAACATGCATTTGGATCAATTTTCCTCTGTTATATTCATTTAGAAATAAAAAATAGCTACAGCTATTTAATAGCAATTAAACTCAAAAACTCCTAATAACTCCCAACAACCTCATTTGGGCGTACAAAACCTATATTTATCTTAGAGGGTCCTTAGGGTTACCACTGACTACTCATCTACTCAGAAAATAAATAAAAAACTCTAACTGCTACCTAAGTTCAGTTACATGCAAGACACGGAGTGAAACTCCCTGATCGCTCATGATCATTCCTCCTTCAGTTGTTTGAACTTCTTTCATTCTTCATCAACTCCCAAAAATACTCGCAGTGGCTCCCATCATTTGAGATTCTGAAATGATTCCCGAGCGCTGAGCTTTCCTACCATGTGTGCTTGCTGACAATGCTCCTACATCATACTCTCCCTAGACAAAAATTCATGGACTCTTGTCCATGAGATCCTGCACCAAATTTCCATGCTTTTGGATATCGGCTTCATTTTCCCAACTCACATCCTCTATCTGGTGTCCCTTCCACTTAACCAAATATTCAAGATAGGTCTTCCTCCTGATCTTCTTGCCAATTCTTTGATCAATGATCTTCTCCATCTATGGTTTTTCTTCTACAGACATTTGTTTCTCCCACTGAATATTATCTTGATCTTCTAATCCCTCTATGTCATATTTCTTGTAAGGATATAGGTATGAAACATCGAATATGGATGTTATGCCCACATCATCTGGTAGCTCAATCTCATAGGCGTTTGCATCAAACTTCCTCAAGATCTTACATGGTCCTATTTTCTTCATTTTTAACTTGTTATACGTTCCCCTAGGGAACCTTTATTTCTTGACATGTGCTAGAACCTGATCTCCCACCTCAAATTGAAGTTATCTATGATGTTGATCAACTCTGTGCTTGTACTCTTGGTTAGAGTTCCATAATTGTCCTCTAATCTGGCTATGGAGCTTTTGCATTTCTGTAGAAAAATATTCTACTCTGGCACTTCTGATCTCACTCTGTCCCAAGTCTCTCAACTTGGATACTCCCCTAGGTTGCATTCCATACAATACCAAGAATGGGCTCTTTCCAGTGCTCATGTTTGGTGATTCATTATATGCAAATTCTGCTTGTGGTAGAATTTGATCCCACTGATTATGATGCTCAGTGAACAGACTCCTCAATAAGTTTCCCAAACTTCTGTTTACCACCTCAGTCTATCCATTTATCTGAGGGTGATAAGATGATCTGAAGGACAAATCCATCCCCAAATCCTTCCACGGGGTTCTCCAAAAATGACCAAAAGAATTTTTGTCTTTGTTCGAGACAATGATTCTAGGTAGGCCGTGAAGTCTCACAACTTCCTTGAAAAATGGATTCGCAACATGTGTTGCATCACTGGTCTTATAGCATGGGATAAAGTGCTCCATATTTGAAAATCTATCCACCACCACAAATATGGAATCACAACCTCTTTGCATTCTTGGTAGTCCCAACACAAAATCCATGGTTATTACATCCGAAGGCCTCTTTGGTATTGGCAATGGTTGATACAATCCAGTGTTCTGTCTTTTTCCTTTTGCATGTTGGCAGATTCTACATCTGTTCAAAAATTTCACTTCTTCTGTTCTCATACCTGGCCAATAGTATGAACTGCTCAACTGTGCAAATATTTTATCATGGCTGAAATGTCCAATCAATCCTCCACTATGCTTTTCTTTCAAAAGGTTATCTCTCATTGAGCATTTCGGTATGAAGAATTGATTTTCCTTGAAAAAAAATCCCCCTTGAATCATATACTCTGCCCACTAGCTCCTGTCTCTCAACACATGATTTTCTCATGCTTTGTATGCTTCCTTGAAATATGGATCATCACGATACATCTCCTTAAGGTGTTCAAAACTAGAGGTCTTCACCTGAAATTCTTGCAGAATCAAACATATCTTGCTCAATGCATCAACAACCTTTTTAGCATTCCTAACAATATGTTTTATGAGAAAAGTAAAATTATGCATAAACTCAATCCACTTTGCATGCCTTTGATTCAATTTTTCTTATTTAGTTATGAATTGTAAATCCTGGTTTTTGTTTTACAAGAGAAATTCTTGTGGGACAAGGTAGTGTCTCCATTTCTTCATGGCCTGAATTACGGCATAAAACTCCTTATCATATGTGGAGTATTTTTTCTTAGTCTCACTCATTACTTCACTGAAATAGGCAACATGCCTATTGTCCCAACTCAAAATTGCTCCAATTGCAATCCCACTTGCATCACATCTCACTTGAAATATCATTCCAAAGTATGGTAAGACCAGAATTGGTTGTTCTATGATTTTCTCCTTTAGTATATTGAAGCTCCTTTGTCCATTTAAAATACTTGTGCTTCTTCTTCACTGTATCCATCATTGGTGCACAAATTCCACTAAAATATCTAATGAACTTCCTATAGAAACTTGCTAATCCATGGAAGCTCCTTACCTCAAACATGCTTCTTGGCGACGACCAGTCTTTGATTACTTTCACCTTCTTTGGGTCCATCTTCAGTTAATTTGAAGAGATCACAAAACACGAGTAAATGAGTTATGTCTGCATAAAAGAGGACTTCTTCATATTTATCAACAACTTCTCTTGCTGTAGTCTCCTCATTACTAGTGTTAGGTGTCTCAAATGATCCTCTTTAGTCTTTCTAAAGATCAGTATATCATCCATATATACAAGCACAAACTTGCCAATGAAATCTTTCAGTATTTCATTCAACAACCTCATAAAAATACTCAGGGCATTTGTTAATCCAAATGGAATAACCAACCACTCATATAAACCTTAATTTGTTTTAAAGGTTGTATTCCACTCATCACCTTCTCTCATTATTATCTGGTGATATCCACTTTTAAAATCTATTTTATAAAAGAAATTGTCTCCACTTAAACAGTCCATCAAATCATCCATTCTTGGCAAAGGAAATATATACTTGATGGTGATATTGTTAATGGCTCTTGAGTTTGTACACATTCTCCATCCTCCATATTTCTTTGGACTCAATAAAGTCGGTATTGGGCATGGAATTAATCTCTCTTTGACCAAACCCTTGTCTAATAATTCCTGGACTTGGTTCTTCATGTCCTCATTCTCTCGAGATGTCAATCTGTATGTTGCTTTGTTTGGCAGACTTGCTCCTGGTATCAAGTCAATATGATGGTTGATAATTTTGATGGGTGGAAATGAGTTAGACAACTCATCCACCATTATGTCAGCAAAATTATCCAACAATTTATGAACTTCTTCAAGAAAATCATCCATCGAAGTACTTGTAAGGATAACTCTAGAATTCCTTACCACAACAAACTACATTTCCTATCATTTCTTGACTTCTTTCAGGAGTTTCTTCCCACTCATGAGAAGTATGCTTGTGTTGGCTTAATCCTTCACTTTCTTATCTTCTATTGGAAACAACATGTGTGTCCTACCATTCTTCTCCAATGTGTATGTATTCTTCCTTCCATCATGAACGACATTCCTGTCAAACTGCCACTATATTCCCAACAAAATATGGCATACATCCATGGGAATTACATCACATCTAATTTCATCTCTATATCCTCTTATCTTAAATTCAACCAAGCATTGTTTAGTAACCATTACTTGGTGTCCTTTCTGCAACCATGAGACTTTTTATGGCTTTGGATGTGCAGTTGTCTCCAGCTCCAATTTCTCCACCATCTCTATGGATACTAGGTTGCCAGTGCTCCCACTATCAATTATCACCTTGCATACTCTGTCTTTACTCTTGCAAGTTGTCCTAAATAGGTTGTTTCTCTGCACTAGCTTCTGTCTTTGCTTTTAAGATAACTTTTCTCAACATTAGGGATGTTCCATCCTTTTCTCCTTCTTCTTCAACATTCCTTCTTTGTTCTTCCGAAATGTGAGCTTCACCTTCTCCTTCTTTATTTCTCTCATGACATTCCCAAGACTTATTTCCTTCCTTTCCATAGGTGTAACATATCACTTCTCCTCCTCTGCCTCTTCCTCTTCCTCTGGAAGAACTTCTTCCACCATCTTGTCTTTCTCAGGAACTTCCTCCTCTTTCTAAGTGACTATGTGGTTTCTCAATCTCATCTTTGGACATATGTGCCTTGTCATGGGAAACTCCCTTGCCTTTGTTTAGGACTATGCTTTTACCTCTGCCTCGTTGGTTTTGTTTTCTAGCCAACTTCTCCTTCGCCTTCAGTGCAAACTGATAAGCATCCTCAATTGTCCTTACCGACATCATGTTGATATCATCCTAGATTTCATACCTCAGGCCATTTATATACCTAGAAACGTTTTCTCCATCCTTCTCTCTTTGTCCAATTCTAATGTTCAACTTGTAGAAATTTTTTGTGTACTCTTTAAATCTCATACCCTTCTATCTCAGGTTCTGTAGCTTTCTGAACAGATTGATCTGATAATATTTGGGCATGAATTTTTCCTTTAAATTGGCTACCATTTTGTCCCAATTCTTTATCTTTTGTTTTCCCTTTCTTCTGCTCTCAGCCTGCAATTCATCCCACCATAGTGTTGCATGTCCTTTTAGTTTGGTGACAACATGTCTCACCCTTTTCTCCTCATCTACATATTCATAGTCGAAATATTTGTCCATGGATCTTATCTAATCTAGCATCCAAATTTCCTTCATACATTGGGACCTCTATCTTATCTCTAGCTCCCAATATAACAACTTCTCTTAGCAAGCGTTCTTCGAAAACATCTTCCCCTGTAGCTTCTTAGAAATCTACTTCTTCACTCTCTGCATCACTGATGTCTCCAGTATCAGGTTCCCTTCTTTGCGCTACTTCCATCACCTCTAATATTGCATGAAGTTCTCTCATTTCTCTTTCCACAGCCCAATCGGATAAAGGTGGCTCCACTCGTCTCCTCGGTGGAATTGTGTTGACTGTCTCTCACACATAGAGTACAACTTCGAGTTCTCTTATCTCCTCTCCTTTGCCTGATGTCCTTAAGAAAAATTTCATCTCTGATATGACTTGATGCAGTGCCCCCACCTCAGTAGGGTCTGCTGACATCCCGGTCACTGGATCTTCTCAATATTCAAGATGGAATATCTCTTTGAGTCCTTGCTGGAATCCTCACGAAATATCCACAGGTCCTATGTGTAACTCAGCCCACGTGAACAAGAAATAGGTGTGATATTCATTCACATGATCACCGACTGTGACCACAGGCCTAACCCAAAAGGTGCTATGCGATCTCGGACCTCAGGTGATTGCACATGAGACAAACCTAACCCTCGCAATTTTTTATTTCCCAATCGAAAATTTCTCTAAGAGCTAGCTCCTCCTCTAACCTTCCGTTGATATGACCTCCAACTATGAACTGGGGCCAAGATTCTAAGTGCTTTTCGACTTCTCTCTTCACGTTGTCAGAAGATTTTCCATATCCCTTCTTCCCAAACCCAAACCAATGAGTTCCCCTCACCATATCAATGGTCCACAATCCCCGTAATCCAACAGTTTAGATATCCCCTCTCACAACTCGGGATTTTGTGTTTCATGAAGTCGAAAGGTTACTCACCTATGATCTTCTGACTTTCGAAATTTAACTCACACCAGATCAATGGTCCATGTTCTCCATGATCCAACGTTCCATATCTCCTCTATCATGAATCAGGATTTTCGCGTTTTGTGACTTTGGAAGATAGTCTTCTCCATTCTCCAAACTCTCGCTTTCCAATTACCTGATGAAAAGAATCAACAATTCAATCTTCCTTGAGATCGATGTCTCCTATCTCTCCTGAGATTCTGAGTATTGAATAACTTCTTAGTCTTATCCTCCTCGTAGATTTTCTGAATCTAGAGAAGTAGAGATATCGGTGCTTCTCCCTCTAAGGATTTCTACTGTCCGTCTAAGTTCTCAATGAATTATTTCCAAACACTTGGCATCAACCCTTCTGAGCTTGAATTCTTTCCTAACTTGAAAGTTTCAAATATTTCAAAGGTCTTCAATGGTTTTTTTCCACCCTTGAGTTTTCGTAAATGGAATTTTGACCTTACCCTGGCACACACTTGCGATCTACTTGTAAACTCACACTCTTCCCCCTAAGTTTCAACTTACTCAATCTCTAAGGGAATCGCTCATCTGAGTCTTTTCAAAAGACTTTATGGTGCCCTCCTATCACAATCTGTGCTTGTCCTCCTGATATTTCTTACTTGAAACAAGTTCACCTCTACGCACACTCCTTGTGCTTGGTATGCACACTCTACACACAAAAGTTGCAAACTATCTCTTCTGAGCTTTGAGTCGAAAAATAATTTTTTACATGCACTCCTTGCATAACTTACAGAAGAAAAAGAATTGAAACTTATACCTTCATCTCACAATTTCATGTACTCTTAATGAACTTCATTCATTCATGGAACCCACAATAACAGAGAATTGCAAAATGTAACAACAACATGCATTTGGATCAATTTTCCTTTGTTATATTCATTAAGAAATAAAAAATGGCTACATCTATTTTCAAACAACAATTAAACTCAAAATCTCCTACTAACTCACAACACCCTCATTTGGGTGTACAAAACCTCTATTTATCTCAGAGGGTCCTTAGGGTCCCCCTCGACTACTCGTCTACTTGGAAAACAAAAAAAAAACTCTAACTGCTACCTAAGTTTAGTTACATTCAAGACTCGAAGTGAAACTCCCTGATCGCTCATGATCATTCCTCCTTCAGGTGTTTGATATTCTTCCATTCTTCATCATCTCCCCAAAAGACTTGTGGTAACTCCCAAAGTTTGAGATTCTGAAATGATTCCCAAGTGTCGAGATTTCTTGCCACATGTGCTCGCTGATGATGCTCCTACATAATAGGCTCTATAAGTGAGAAAATTTCAAATCGAACTTGACTAGAACGGCTTAAGGAAATAGAACAACCAAATTGAAAAAGAAACAATATGAAAAGGCAAATGGGGAGAAAAGGGGAGAATTTTCTTAGTCAAAAATTATAATCTCTTATATGATTCTAAGGAAGCAAGTATATCTATTGAAAATAAATAAACCTATATAAATACTTGAATGAATATCTCAATTAAATCCATGTTATGCAATGACAGAGATGTCCTCGAAATAATCCAGCTAAGTTGAAAATTATAGATTGTGCAAAGGAATTGGAAGGGAAAATCCTTTGACTCCTCTCTTCTTATTTATTTATTTTTCTTTGGGATGATAAAAACTTATATGTGTGAATATTTTAGGCATGAGAATGATATATGTGTGTGTGTGTGTGTGTGTGTTGGGTACATGCGTATTTTGAGAAGGAAGGATATTTGGGGCGTAGGCCTATTTTTGGAGAATAGATCCATTTTGGGAAAGACTTGATTTTGGAAAGGAAGACCTAATTTTGGAGCACGCACAACAAATGGAAAGAAAGAAACATGCAAGAAAAGAAGGAAAATCAACATGAAAGAAGAAAATGAACGCGGTGCACATGAAGACAAGCCTAACCATAATAGGGTTAGCGTTTTTCATAAAGATTATAACGACTATAATCCAATAGAGTAGTATAAATAAAAACCTAGGAGGTATAGGTTGGGGTTTTGGTTATTTGTGGTTGTGGAAAGTTGTTGAGGTGTAGAAGAGTCATATAAGCTAGATTTTGAGGGTTATTTAATATCCTAAGGATCCTAGTGTGATATATTTGACCTCATATGGGTTCCTTAACCTCATCATGATTGTATGATTAAATATGTAATGCCCGTAACGCTAGATTTTCCAGCAGATTAAATAAAAGAGCAGAGAAACCAAATATTTGTGGACATAGCCCTAGGAGGGGGTGAACCATGATAAAACCTATGTTCTATGTGATGTTTCTTGAATGTTTAATTTCTCTCAATGATTAGCTTATGAATGAATGATTAACTAGATGTATTAGCATGCATGCATGAGGCTAAAGATGAATGAGTCTTAGGAATACTTGAATCAATAACAAGTTTAATGCATAAAGAAAGATATAATACATTCCCAAATCCCCACTCATTTCTAGACTGCAAATACTTGGGTATTGTAGTCACCCATAAATATATCTCGTGTGAGACTACGTTGTGCACCTTGTGTGCAGCGTTTCCTTCTGGTTTACCAGGAGGGTTGATAGTTTTAGAGGGTTTTGTTGGAAACCCATTGAGATATGAACCTGGGTCAACCTAAGAAGAAGTAATAATTCATACATCTAACCAACAAATGGTGTTAGAACTGCATAAGATTGAGTGGAAGGGATTTGTGGAAGAAACACGTGGAGGATGAAAGTATAGAAGGGGATGTTCAGGCCATGGAATCCGACAAAGGCGGGGATGGAAAGATGGTTGAAAATGAAGGAAATTCAGTTTTTGTAGGACAACAGAAACCCTAAGCTAACACCATGAAAATATCTTGAAAAATACGTTTTTAGCGACCTGCATGAAGTATTTTATGTGATTTCCCGCATTTGTTGCAGGAGTAATTATTGAGGTTAAAATAAAACCACCCTACAAATCGAATTAGACAATTGGAGTGGAATCTTGTGAAGATTGTGAAGTTACTACAAGTTAATAACAAATTCATGCACATAGTATATTTCTAGTTAGACAATATTGTTGCAGGGTTTAACACCGAATTTGCAGTAGATACCGAAGATATTACACCGCAGTAGAGTAGGATTTTATGAAGGGACCCAATTGTAGGCAAATCATATCGTTGTATACTTCAATAAAGATTTTACTGTATGAAAACAATGTGATTACTATGGAATCAAACAACTAAACTTCCCTGCACGCATGGGGGAATGGGCTAAGCACTAATAGGAAGATGAGAAATGGAGGAAGAGATGGATAAGGGAAAGAAGAAGGAGGCCATGGAACCAATCATGATGGAGGAAGACCAGATAAAGTAGATAATGGAAAAAGATGGAAAGACGTGGAGTGGAGTACCCTACCAATATAATATGAATAACAAGAAGAGAGCCATAACTGATAGAGAGGGCTTGGAAAGTGATGAATAAGAGGTAGAGGATCTTTGGGCTGTGTAGAAGATTGAGGAAATCTCGCATGAAAAATATGAAAGGAAAACATGAGGTCCAAGGGCAGGAATAGAAGGCAAAACTCCAATCTAGATCACTGTCATGTGGAACCTACAACCCCATGTGCGACTAATACACTAAAAACAACACTAGAATTCATACAACTAGATTTTAGGGGAAGAAAGACAATAAGGATATGCATCCAAGTAAGGAGAAAAACTTGGAGGAGCCATTTTAGGAAGTAATAATAAATAATCGACACTGTGTGGAGGTAGTAGTTCAACACAATTTAAAATGGCAGGACATGATCTCAGGATCAGGTTACTAGAATTTTGGGGAGAGGCATCAAAGGGCCCTAAAAAGAACTTATTCATCTGTGAGAATATTTTGGAAGCAAATTAGATCACAGACGAGGATACAAAGCTCTCATAGTTAGCTATCACACTAACAGACTGTGCACTAGGCTGGTACAGGAGCCTAGATGTTGTAACATACCCAACCACCCACAGGCTGGGTGCATTACCTGGAATCCCACCCTTGGACTTATTTCTCATGTTGATACCTTATTATTTCATTATTAAGGATGCATAAGACAACATAATTAACGACATGCATAGTAATATCCGGCAAGCATGCATATTCTAAAGATTCAATTAATGATAAATAATTACACAGTAGAATACATTCATACACAGATTATAATAATAACAACAGAGAGCACTTATCTTTATATAAGGCAACACCAATTGGTTGTAGACCAAGGACGTTCCACCCAACCATAGACACCACTGCTCCAAATCTCAACAACAATGCCACTCGTGAGCCAGGGCTATGAATCCACAAGGATTGTTCCATAGTGTAATTGGGTTCCCAAACCAGTCATCTCTCAAGCTCTCAAGCTCTCACAGGTTTCCCAACACCCACAACAATCCAAGTACCAAACTCTCTTCCTCCTAGCCTGTGCCACCCGAGATAATGGACCTCCACCCTTCTCTACCACGCAGTCCCTCAGACAATACTTCTCCTTCCTTCTAGGGCTTCCAGCACAACTAGTCTAGAATCTCAATGTTGGAACTCTCAGGACTCGCAGTTGTGAGAAAAACAAGGTATAGGTCAATTCATTTCAGACATGCAGGCCCCAAGTCATGGCTGGATCACACTAGTGACCACTACAACCAACTATCATATGGCTAAGTTCTTCAATAACTCCATTCCCCTTTCCAAGCCAAGACGCAGGATGATGAGGGATCAATGGATGAGTCAGGGCGTGCATGGGAGTGTGTGTGGGAAGGATGAGTGAGTGAACGGGAAAAAAAAGGGACAAGTCATCAGTCTGACCCCCCCATCATACCAGAGGTGGGTGTAAGTAACCTTGTGGGGAAACAAGAACCTCCTGGCCTTCCCCAAGAATCTCACGTAACCGATCCCCTCCCTTAGACAAAAAAAAAGGGTAATTAAAAATATAGGAATAAACACTTACTCCCTCAAGCTCCCTCTCTTGTGGAATCATGGACCCCTATAACTCTATTCCTTATCCATATAGCAGCCATCAATGTGTTTGTTATTATTAATGATCAAAACATTATATTTCTTGAGCATACTAACCCTTTAATAATTGTTTGGGCACTCGGGCCTCTCAACATTGTAACTGTACATTATTTAAAATGGGGTTTAGAAAACTAGGATGTTACAGATGTAAACAATCCACCATGAGTAACAAATACTATTGTAGATATGAAAAAACTACTGATAAACAAATTTCAAAAGCCTAGCTCAGAAGACCAGTCTATGAATGAAATGATTGAAATCAGGAAAAAACCAGGTGAGTTTATTTGGGAGATTGATCATAGGTTTAAGCCTCTAAAAGGTAAGTTGAAATATGAAATGATTGACTTGCAACATATGCATTTACTTTTGAACTCACTATTACCATATTTGAAATACCCATTAAGACAACAGAAGTTCCAAACTTAGGCAGAGGATCTGCAAGAAGACTTACAACTAGAAGAGAACTAGTATCAATAGACAGATCCAACATTAGAGGAGTTGAAGGAGTATTTGAAGAATCTAATATTTCAACTTAACCAGAATAAGGGTAAAGAAAAAAGAGAACTTGTTTGGTGTACCTTATGTAGGACAAAAGGACACCATAAGAATGAATGTCAAACTTTCACGCAGTATATGGTGATAGGGGTGCAAAACCCATTGCCAACAGAAGGAACATGGTGTGATATTTGTAAGACACGTGGGCATGATCCATATCACTACCCAATGATGCATAAATATAAGATAGTACCCAAAAGTTCAGATTGAAATATTTGCAAGTCAGTGGGTCATCATGATAACTATTATAGGACGATGGATTTGATGAGAGAAAGAACTTCAGATAGTTATAGGGTTCAAGAAGAAATCTTGACAGGAAAAGATGCACCTCATTTCAACCAAGTACCACCACCATACAATAATGTGCAGCAATAATATAACAATGCACAACCGCAGTATAATAATGCGTAGCCACAGTATAACCCCACACAATATAACTAGGTACCTCAGTACAACGCACTACTAGGAGATCAAGGTGGATATAGAGATGGAGGATGAGGTAGAGGAGGATATGGATGAGGTAGAGGACCAGTATTGTGCCACAACTTCCAACAAATAGGACATTATGCAAGGGATTTCCCACTCCCACTAGCGACATGTATGTATTGTCTCACAACAGATCATGACACATAAGACTGTCTGACACCCTTGGGGAAGATCTAAGAAACAATGAACCACAATAACCAGAATGTCCAGTGGATTTCTGTAGAAGCCAAGGATGATGGAAGAAACATAATATAGTAAAACAAGATCTAGCGCAACACCAATGGGTTAAGAAGAATATTGAACCACAGAAACATTTTGCCGCACATAAATAAAATGATACATTTAAGGGATTTACACAGGACTGTCTCAAGAAGAATGTGGCATCTACATCAGTTTCACAACAACTTGAAAATCCACCAATATATGGGATGCCATTCTCAATGGACCATACCAATGAAGGACAACCTTTTGAGCAAGTAAGTACCATAAAGACTTTTATGCAATATTGTGTTAAGTTATTGAATGACCCATCATCTGTTAGGAATTTAAAAGATATGCCAGAAATATGTTACACCAAGGTGGAAGGAAAGTTAGAATAGAAAACAATCAATCATCTCCATACAAGAAGAAGGACAAGAAGATAATTCATACTGAATACCAACAATGGGGATTTTAATATGGGTGATATTATACTGGATTTAGTCTCTAAAGTAAATTTATTACCTAAGAAGGCATGGAAGTGTATGGGAGAACCCACACTAGGTTATTCACCTTTCTGGTTGAAATTATCAAATCAACACAAATTATTATCAATTAGAAGGATTAAAGGTGTGACAATAGATTTGGTTGTAGTGCGCACTATGGAAAATTTTGATGTAATAGAGATAGTAGATGGCACAACACCATACCCAAAATTTCTTGGATTGGATTGGGAATTTGATAACCAGACTATAATCAACCTAAATACAAGAAAAATGACTTTTGAATCAGGTGAATATAGAGTCATTTCCGCATTGGATCCTTCAGAAGGATAAATATTTGTAGAGCCCACTTGTTTGGATCTGGAAGAAATAAACTAGTTGTATAGAACCACCGCACGAGAAGAGGATTATGTTAACCCAACTACAGATGGGGTACTTAGCTGGAGAATCATTAAATCGTGTACTTCTAACTCAGAAACAAGTTTGGAGAATTTGAAACAACGATTACATGAAGTTTCCACAAGGAGGTGTGCAAGAATATACCGCACAGTAAGATGGGTTGGTACAAAGATAAGAGAACCTCCCAGTTTTCATGGGTTAAATGACCTAGAGGAATTATTGACAAAATATGAAGACAAAGTACTAGAAAATCATAGTCTCTTAGCCCTAGATATCGCACTCAAGGACACACCTACAAGATGGTGGGGTGTGCACAAAGAAACCATTCATGACTGGTATCAGTGTAAACGACTATTGCGCATTATATTCAACACAAAGTAGGGGAACAATAAATTGTAGACATATGATGGATAGGCAACACCAGTGGAACACTTGGAAAAGTTCAAGGCACAATGGAGGATGACACCATTAGAGGAATGTACTCATCACTTTATCCATACATTGGAAGAAATTCCACAGAATTGGTATATAGACCAGGAGATGCAAAGAGGCACTACAGAATGGACAGGCTTAGAGAATAATTTTATAGTAACCTTCTCATTTGAACATGAGAACCCCAACATGCATTCATCATTGAAGCTAATACATGGAGTGATATTTATTAATGAACTAGAAGTTGAAATCATGACATAATATCAACAAAAGAACATACAGATAATCAAAGAGTTACTCTCATGTTATTATGTTGAAGAGGAAGCACCGGATGAAGATGATTCATGCAACATTCAGATTAAAAATATTGAAGGAGAAAGAGAGGTGGAAGGTCCATCTCTGGAGTCAGAAGTATTTGTTGCACCAATAAAATTTAATAAAGTTAACATTGGGACAAATGACAATCCTAAAATGGTGAGTATTGGATACCATTGGGATGAGCAAACAATATGAAGAATAACAGAGTTACTGCATGAATACGGTGACCTATTCCCAAAAACCTTTACAGAGATGAAATACATAGTAGGGGAGCTAAGCGAATGAAGGTACCCCTCAAACCTAATGATAGACATGTCAGGAAAAGACCCTACAGACTGAATCCAGTGTAAAGCAGAAAGTGAAAGAAGAAATTGATAGAATCTTGGAAGTTGGTATCATATAACTAGTAGAGGAATATAAATGGATCAGTCCTATGGTAGTACAAGAAGTCCTATTGTCATATAAATGATGCTTGCTTACATGACCCTTTCCCTGCCGCTTTTACAGATAAGGTATTAGAGATGTGAGATGCCAGGAAGCATATTTATTTACAAATGGATTCTCAGGTTAGCATCAGATCAAAATAGCTCCAGAAGAGAGGTATAAGACTACTTTTGCTACATAATGGGGATCCTACCAATATATATTCATGCCATCTAGGCTGAAGAATGCACCAACCATATTTTCAAGAGTAGTCATAGCTGATTTTAAGGAATTCATACATCAGTTTTTAGAAGTATATCTAGATGATTGGACTGTATATAGCATGTTAAAGGATCATGTAGAAGTTCTACGACTAATGTTTGAAAGATGCAGGCAATGTCATATATCATTGAATATCAAGAAATTCATTTTGGGTACACCTTTTGGAATATTTTTGGGACATATCATGTGTAAACAAGGTTTACTAGTGGACCCTACTAAGATTGCAGTCATTGTAAATTTACCACCACCGAAGTTAGTGCGCCAGTTAAGAGAAACACTAGGACATACAGGCTATTACATGAAGTTTATAAAGGGGTATGCATAGATTACTGCACCAATGGAAAAATTTTTAAATAAGGACAACTGATTTTAGTGTAATGAGGAATGTTAGTAAGGATTGGACACTTTAAAACAAAATATGGTAGCAACACCTATACTAGTATTTCCATATTGGGAAAATACATTTCATGTGCATGTAGATGAGACTTGGAGCAATTCGGCCGCAACTAGAAGCAGGAGACCTACACCATCCTATAACCTTTTCAATAAGAAAGTTGTCATAATCAGAGCATCACTACAACACCACATAAAGAGAATTCCTATCAATGGTATATGCACTTCAGAAATGCAGACACTACTTACTTGGTAAACACTTTAAAATGTTCAAAGACCATTCTACCCTCAAATATCTAGTCAAAAAGGAAATGTTAGGGGGGAGAATTTGTAGATGGATATTATTATTTCCATAATTTGATTTTGAAGTTATAGTCAAACCAAGGAAGCTGAATGCAGGGCCTGATCACTTGTCAAGGGTAACTAATGGAGAAGAACCTACTAACATGGAAGACAACTTCTCAGATGCACATCTATTTTCAGTACAGTTAGGTGATGAATACTTCGATGATATTATTGAATACTTAAGTACATGGGTTGTGCCACAAGATTTTAGCATTGTGCAAAATAAAAATATGGCAGTCAGAGCTGTAGACTATCAACTTATTGTAGGACATTTAAATTAAATGGGCACAAATAAAATTTTAAGAAGGTGTGTATTGGAACATGAAAGGAACAAAATTTTAGTAGAAGCTCATTAAGGTATATCTAGAGAAAACTATGCAGGTAAAGATATCGCGCAGAAGGCATTGCATGCATGATTATGGTGGCCAACAACCCATAAAGATGCCAAGGAATATTTCCAGAAATGTGATGTCTGTGAGAGGGTTGGCAAACCAAACATAAGGGATGAGATGCCTCTAAGAACGTAAGTGACTCTACAGGTGATATAAAAATGATAAAGACTTGTATTCTTGAAAATATTTGCAAGTTTTAATTCAGGTGTTCTTATGCAAATGGATCAATTTTGCAAACACAATCTTTCATATAAATTACATATTCAATATGCATATAAACAGCAGAAAATAATAGTGAACAAAAAACACATAACACAACAAATGATAAAGGAGTTCACCCCTCTCTTGGGCTACATCTCCTGGTCCAGCTTCCAATGGATATTTTATATTATTTTCTCAAAGTGATAAAATATGTTCTTTACAATGCTCAAAATTTCAAATAGATGGCTCCAATGGCTTCAGAACGTCCAAAAACCCCTACCTGGGCTTTTTTGGCACCTCGTTTTGCCAAAAATTGAAGAAGATAGGCTTCCTAGAAGTTCCCCTTCAAACTTGTTGTCTCTGGATCGGCAAAATGCACCGCTGCCTCCTCAACCTAGCCCCAATGTGCATATTTGTGTTAAAACTCAGCACCAGACACAACAACAAAATGGTGCGAACTATAGGATGGTTAGGGCGTGCCTAGCCCCTAACCGCCAAGTTCGTGGGCACATGGGCCACCATATGACCGCGTGCATATACAAAAAAGGGGTCAAGTTTTTAAACCATATGGTAACAGTCGGAGGGCGCGCGCGTCGGTGGTTCTATAGCATACACATATGACCGGGGGTTGGGGCTAAGCCCCGGCCCAGACCGCGCCTCAACTTACAACAATAATCAATTCAAATAAATTTTTTACCGTATATATAATAAGAATCAAATGGTAGCATGCCTTCTAGGTGGCCCTTACCAAGGCTCTTCCCCCTACCTAGAGGTCACGAGGTCGAGTCCTGCCAACTACAAAAGTTTTAAACCATAGCCAAGGTGACACATGGTAGCCATTGATTGGGCCACGTGTCATCATTCCATTCTCCACCAATGCCATGTGTCAAGAAATGATTCATTGTCCAACTTCCAACCAACACCTTCCACATGTCATATGACCCTACCAACTTAGCTCTGCCATGTGTCATACGGCTCTGCCACGTCAGCATCCGTACGGACTGTACAGTCAGCACATTTGTTTTTGCCTGTTTGATGATTTGAACAGAACATGATATCTCTCTCATCCAACATCCATTTGAACCCAAATGAGTTGCGTTGGGTTCATGACGAAGAGGCCTACACACCCATTCGATTTGAAGCAATTCCAAGCACTTTGAATTTTGAGAAAAATTTGATCCCCTGGATCACACCTCCCCATTGGAAAGCTTTTGGACCTCCAAAAGACTATTTTTAGTCTATTTGAAGATGAGGGTATAGTTCCCTCACCTTTCCAACCTCAATCCTCTTGGCTTTGCTTGGATTTGTGCCTTTAAGACCAATTCGAAGATATTCCACATTTCCTCGTTTTGAAGTTCTCATTCTCCTATCAAGGATTGTGTCTTCATGCAGTTCTATAAGATATTCTGGGGAGAAATAATCTATAGAAGGAATTTGAACATGTTCTCCTTGATCATCAATCAAAGGAGGCTCATACAATTTCAAATTCTCAACATTAACAACTGCATACATTTGCATATAAGGAGGCAAATCTAAACGGAAGGCATTGTTACCAATCTGGTCAAGACTCTTGAAAGGACCATATCGAATTAGTTTTAGTTTTTTTCCTTCTCCTTTAAGCCTCTCCTTACTAATGTAAAGCCAAAATTCATCTCCAACTTGGAAACTGTGATCAACACGATGCTTGTCATGTCTCATCTTGTACTTGGCTTGACTCTTTTCCAACTGCTGTTGTACCATTTGATGTATTGACTGAATTTGTTCAATGAACTTTTCTGCCCTATCAATGTCATATTGACAATCAATAGCAATATCCTTCACAAAGATAAAATCTAAAGGAGATTTGGGCAAATAGCCAAAACATGCTTCAAATGGCGATGTTTGAGTCGAAGAGTGCTTAGCTCGATTGTAAGCATGTTGAATGTAGTGTAAATGCTCATCCCAAAGTTTAGGATGCTTGCTG
>ML779991.1:440526-472884 GCA_009831015.1 Picea engelmannii
TTTTGCATATATGCCAATGGGTAAAATTGTTTTTTAATTGCAACAATAAAATCATTCCAAGAGGTTAAAATTTTACCATGTTTCTTCATGTCCTCTTGAGTCTTTGATTCCCACCAAATGAGTGCTGCACTGTCCAATCTTAAAGAAGAAAGCCAAATCTTAGTTTCATCATCTTGAATTTTTTGTATCCTACAATACACCTCAATCTGACGAATCCAATTATCTAATTTCTCAGCATTTACCTCTCCATTATACATTGGAAATTCGAATTTAATATCAAGCTTTAACAAAGGAATTTGTGGAGGAGTTTTACCATGTCCCTTTGGAGAATTTGGAAGAGGTCTTGAACTGGTAGAAGAAGAAGAAGATGGAGGTGAGGGTGGTGGAGAAGCACCATTTCCTCCATTTCCATTTGGAGTTTTATCACCATTGTCTCCCTTGTTCTTTGAAGGGTTGGAGCCTTCACCGTACAACCTTGTATTCCTTTCTTCCATCAAGAGTTTCATCATTTCTCTCATTTCCATGAAAGCCTTTCTAAGATCTTCATCTTCTGTAGGAATATGTTCATAACTCTCTTCATGAGCCATACTTGATGGATGCCTCCTTGAATCTTGAGGTGATGATATAATCTTTCTTCTTGAAGGATGAGAACTTGGATCTATAAGTTGACCTTCTCCTCTTGTGAGTTTCAACCTTGTGAGCATCAGAAAACAAAACACTTGCAAATAATCAAGTCTTCAAAAACCTAAGCTCTGATACCAACTTGATCTAAAAATGATAAATACTTTTATTCTTGAAAATATTTGCAAGTTTTAATTCAAGTGTTATTATGCAAATGGATCAATTTTGTAAACATAATCTTTCATAGAAATTACATATTCAAGATGCATATAAACAACAACAAATAACAGTGAACAGAAAACACATAACACAACAAATGATAAAGGAGTTCACCCCTCTCTTGGGATACATCTCCTGGTCCAGCTTCCAATGGATCTTTTGTATTATTTTCTGAAGGTGCTAAAATATGTGCTTTACAATGCTCAAAATTACAAATAGATGGCTCCAATGACTACAGAACATCCAAAAACCCCTAGCTGGGCTTTTTCTGCACCTCGTTTGGCCAAAAATTGAAGAAGATAGGCTTCCTGGAAGTTCCCCTTCAAATTTGTTGTCTCTGGATCGACAAAATTCACCTTTGCCTCCTCAACCTAGCCCCAATGCACATATTTGTGTTAAAACTCAGCACCATACACAATCGAAAAATAGTGCGAACTGTAGGATGGTTAGGGCGCACCTAGCCCCTAACCGCCAAGTCCGTGGGCACATGTGCCACCATATGAACGCAGACATATACAAAAAAGGGGTCAAGTTTTTAAACCATATGGTAACGGTCAGAGGGCACGTGCGTCGGTGGTTCCATAACATACACATATGACTGAGGTATGGGGCTAAGCCCCGGCCCGGACCACGCCCCAACTTACAACAATAATGAATTCAAATAAATTTTTTACCGTATATATAATAAGAATCAAACTGTGGCACACCGGTTGGGAGGCCCTTCCCAAGAATCTTCCCCTGCCCGGAGGTTGCGGGGTCGAGTCTGGCCAACTGAAAAAGTTTTAAACCATAGCCAAGGTGACACATGGTGGCCATTGATTGGGCCACGTGTCATCATTCCATTCACCACCAATGCCACGTGTCAAGAAATGATTCATCGTCCAACTACCAACCAACACCTGCCACATGTTGTATGGCCCTGCCAACTCAGCTCTGCCACATGTCATACAGCCTTGCCATGTCAGCATCCGTACGGACTATACAGATTGTACAGTCAACACATTTTCTTTTGCCTGTTTGACAATTTGAACAGAACATGATATCTCTCTCATCTGACATCCGTTTGAACCCAAACGAGTTGCGTTGGGTTCGTGATGACGAGGCCTACACACCTGTTTGATTTGAAGCAATTCCGAGCATTTTGAAGTTTGAGAAAAATTTGATCCCCTAGATCAACAGGTATTTGAAAAATGGACAATAGACTTTGTGGGACCTATTAACCCACCAACAAAAAGGTCAGGAGCTAGGTATATCATTACTGTGAAGGAATAATTAACAATATGGGCAAAAGAAACACTAATTAAAGAATGTAGTGCAGAGAAAACAACACACTTCTTATTTGAGCAAGTGATCGCCATGTTTGGATGTCCCAGGATTCTGATGAGTGACTAAGACACTCATGTTATCAATAATAACATCAGGGTTATGATTGAGGAGTCCTCAGGAAAATGGAACAGTAGAAGCTTTCAATAAGATCTTGGAAAATGCTTTGACTAAAATATGCAATGTCAACAAGGATGATTAGGACTTGAGGATACTAGTAGTACTATATTCATATATGACCACATGTAAGAAGTTGATAGGAAATACACCATTCATATTGGTGTATGGGAAGGAAACAATGGCGCCATTAGAATTTTTGGTACCTAGTCTTCGTGTAGAGGCAATTACCAATGTGATAGAAAGGGGTGCAATGCAATAAAGGTTAATTCAACTAATAGAAATGGAATATGACAGGATTCTAGTAGGATTTCACCATGAAGTACAAAAAGAAAAAGACAAATCTTGACATGACAAACATATTAAAAGTAATATTTTTAAGGTGGGAGACCTACTCTTGCTCTATGATAGTAAATTTTTCCAACACCCTGGTAAGTTTAGAATGTATTGGTTAGGGACATATGAAGTAAAACCTATCATAGATGGGGGATATGTAAAAATAAAGGACTTGGGAGGAACATAACTGAAAGGAATGATCAATAGTAGTTGATTGAAACTGTACAGGGACAATTGACCTACTAACACTTAAAAGTTATAGTATAGTGAGAAAGGCATGTATATAGTGTACTATAGTAGAGATTAGGACAAAGAAATGATAAAAAGAAATAAAAAGGGGGAAAAGGAGAGAAAAGGAATACAAAAATAAAAAAATGAAGAAAAACACAAAAAGACGTAGAAGTGGACTGAACCACAAGAATGTGTCGAAAAAATCGCGCGAAGTAATTACCGTGACAAACATCAGAAGATAGCACGCAGGAAAAATCACACTCGGTGAAAATGCACCAAAAAGTGAAAAATAGATACGATTGGGTCTATAAAAGGTGGAAATCATGTGATTATTCAACACTTAGCAATTTTTTAGCATAGATAAAAATATAAAGAGCGTTCCCTAGCTAGCATTTTACAAAGAAGCAAGCAAGTGTGTGAATTCGAGAGAAGATGACCCCACCAAATCTCGACATGTTAGACTAGTATGTATGGGTTACTTGGCAGGGCCAAAGGCGTAAGGAAAGAATGACGCAACCCGAGAACGTGGTCAAGTTGGAATATTTCATGATGCACACCTTCAACCCTCAGGCCAATATCCACTCAGGATCATTCTAATTCCCCTCTGAGTCGGATTGACTCTTCGATCTCCTCATGAGAAGATCTTACACACACAGTGTATCCAGAGGTCCTTCCTACAAAACCCACCCTGTGCGACTTGACACCGGGCGTGAATCTCACACTTTCATATGACCACAACCTAGTCCTTTCCATAAGCTCTTCTCACAACTCATGATCTCGAGAATTGGAGTATCGAACCTTGGCGCTCTCCCTTTGCGAAACCCTGAGAGGCGATGGGTCAACTCTGAGTTGAATCCTTAAATGCGGTAAGTACACACCACCTATCAATCTCCCTGTATTCTACCTCCTTGAATTTTTGACACCCGAAGTGCCAAAATTATGTACTCTGCCTCCTCGACTTCCCAACACCTGAAGTGCCAAAATCCTAAAATTTCCACACCGAAGTCCTATCGCGACTTCGCGACCTCGAAACTTTCACTTTGATGTTCCTGACTTCTTATCGTAAGAGTCTGCAAAATGTCAAAATGATCTTGGCGACCCAACTGGTCACGATCAACGGTCCACGTTAGATCTTGAATCCAAGTGATGGATTCATCCAACCCTTATCCACCCTGCAACTTATCTAGATCCTACGATCCTCGCAACTTCTCGAGTTCTCCTCGGAGAATTCCGGCCATTCAACTCCTTTCTCAATGGCTTCTTCGAAATGAATCAACGTCCTCTCTCCTAAGATTTAATCCTGCGAGATAACTTCGATCCCGTCTACCTTTGAACACTTCCAATATGTTATCCCTCCTGACCCTGTTCTTGCAAACTCAAGTTCTCTGAAAGGGATCCTGCATGCACTCCTTGCGGAAATCTTTCAAATACGTCTAATTATTTGAATTTTTCAACTTTTTGCACTCTGTGCAACAACAGTCCTTCACCTTCCAACCTTAGTCGATAAATTCTAAGGTCATGACCATCCTGCGCACACCTTGCACGACTTCTGTGCTCCACTTGCACTCTACTGGAATGAGAACAACGATATCTTTCTTAAGCTTTCTGAGACAAAACTCAGAACCCTTGTCAATGCACACCTTGATGACATTTTCAATGTACACTTTGCAAGAAATCTTACTCAAGAAGAGAAACAACTGAAACTCATTCTCTCTCTCTTTCAGACTTCAAACACTCAACATGAAATCATACATTCACCACATCATAACAAAAAATGAAATATAGAGAGAACAAAACAACCATAAGCATACTATTCATCATGTATAAATAGAAAGCACCATAACACCATGAATATGGGTCAAAGATTCTTATATTAACTCAATGGCTTCTGTACATGGGTTCCTCAATAAAAATTTCTGCTACAACTCTCTTCTCTTCTATGCTTCCCTATGATACAATCTATAATCGATACAATGATGCAAGGATGAGGGTGTCTATATCTATTTTCCCTCCTATCTCCTAAAACTGTCTAATCTATCATTCAATTCTACCTACTATCATTAACTGGGCTTAAATGCCTTTACATTGAATAGATAATAGCAAGTCGCTCACAATACGTTTACAACACTTATACATAAATGCAAGTACACCTCCTTTAACTGTTACATTAATATCTGCGCATTCATTTTCAAAACATGAAAAACATGAAAAATGCGTTGGCGCATGTCCCGGCTGGCTTCCACCTCCACGCTCGCTTGGCTGCTGATGATGCTCCTACATCATACTCCCTCGCTTGAAAATTTTCATGGACTCTTGTTCATGAGCTCTTGCACGATCTGTCCATGCTCCTGAATTCCTTCTTCGTCCTCCCAACTGGCATATTCAACTAGATGTCCCTTCCATTTGACCAAGTATTCGAAATACTCTTTCCTCTTGGTCTTTTTGCTGACCCTTTTATCAATTATACTTTCCATCTATGGCTTTTCAACTATAGGCATTTGTTTATTCCATTGAACCTCTGTCTGTTCATCCTCTGCTCTTGCCTCTTTATCTTTGTAAGGGTACAAATATGAGATATTGAATATCGGTGAAATTCCGATCCCATTGAGTAATTCAATCTCATACGTGGTTGCCCCAAATTTCTTTACGACCTTGCATGGTCCAATCTTCTTCATATTTTGTTTGTTATATGTTCCCCTTGGGAACCTTTCTTTCCTCAGCTATGCAAGAATCAGATCACCAACTTCAAACTGAAGTTGTCACCTGTGTTTATCTGCTCTGCTCTTGTACTCTTGATTTGAATTATGCAGTCGTTCTTTAACTCAGTTGTGAAGCTCCTTCATTGCTTCTACAAAGTCCTCTGCACTAGCACTTCTGATTTCATTTTGTTCTAAATCTTTCAATTCAGAAACCCCCCTTGACTACATTCCATATACAATCTGGAATGGAATCTGCCCTGTGCTTATTTTGTGTGAATCATTGTAAGAAAATTTCACCTCTGGCAGAATGTGATCCCACTGACTGTGGTGTTCAGTCACTAGGCTCCTCAGTAAATCTCCCAAGATCTTGTTCACAAATTTTGTCTACCCATCCATATGAGGATGATACGCTGAGCTAAATGAAAAAAATTTCCCCAGATTCTTCCATAAAGTTCTCCAAAAATGTCCCATGAACTTGGTATCTCAATCTGAAACAATACTCCTTGGCAAGCCGTGAAGTCTAACGACTTCTTTGAAAAACAGATTCGCAATATAAGTTGTGTCACTTGTTTTCTGGCATGGTATGAAATGTGCCATATTTGAAAATTTATCTACCACCACAAATATTGAATCACATCCTCTTTGTGTCCTTGGCAGCCCCAATACAAAATCCATGCTCATTGCATCCCATGGCCCTTCAGGTATGGGTAATGGCTGGTATAACCTTGTGTTCTGTCTTCTCCCCTTTGTGTACTGACAAATTCTACATCTTTCCACAAATTGCTTAGCATTTGTCCTCATCCCAGGCCAAAAATATGAGCCATTCAATTTTGAGAACATCTTGTTGTGACCGAAATGTTCGTCTAATCATCCACTGTGTTTTTCTTTCAGCAGATTCTCCCTCATGGAGCATTTTGGGATATATAACTGATTGCCCCTGAATAATAATCCATCCCGGATCATATATTTGGTCCATTGGCTCCTGTCCTTGAGATTTGTATTATCATATGCTTCATACACCTCTTTAAAATCTGAATCATCTCTGTACATTTCTTTGAGGTTATCAAAACCCAAAGTTTTGACTCTAAATTCCTACATAAGAAAACTTTTCCTGCCCAAAGCATCAACAACTTTGTTAGCAGTTCCAAAAATATGTTTAATTACAAAAGTAAAATTTTTCATGTATTCAACCCATTTAACATGTCTTTGGTTCAACTTCTCCTATTGAGTCATGAATTGTAAAGCATTATTATCACTGTACAAAACAAACTCCTTAGGAACCAAATAGTGTCTCCATTTCTTCAGCGCATGTATGACTGCATAAAACTCTTTGTCATATGTAGAGTACTTAACCTTCGCCTCATTTATTTTCTCACTGAAGTATGTGATTAGTCTATCGTCTTGGCTCAAGACCGCTCCAATTGCAAATCCACTAGCATCACACTTGACCTGAAATGTCTTGCTAAAGTCTAGCAATACCAGAATTGGTTGTTTAGTGATATTTCTCTTCATCAGACTGAAACTCTTCTCTTCTTCCTCTGTCCAGTGAAAAGATTTATGTCTTTTCTTCACCGTGTCCATCATCGGTGTGCTAATTCCACTGAAATTTCAGATGAATTTCCTGTATAAACTAGCTAAACCATGGAAGCTTCGAACTTCAAACACACTTTTCGATGATGGCCAATTCTTAATCACTTTTACCTTATCTGGGTCCATTTTCAACTCATCTGCAGAGATAAAAAAACCCAAATAAATGAGTTATGTCCTCATGAATGATGATTTCTTCACATTAGTAAAAAATTTCTCTTGCTATAATCTCCTCATCATTGCAGCTAAATGTTTCAAGTGTTCTGCTTTTGTCTTGCTGAAAATTAATATATCGTCAAGATATACAATGAAAAACTTTCCGATGAACTCCTTCAGGACTTCATTCATCAATATCATAAAAGTACTAGGTGCATTTGTTAATCCAAATGGCATGACAAGCCATTCGTATAGCCCCTCATTCGTTTTGAATGTTGTCTTCCATTCATCACTTTCTCTCATTCCACTTTTCAAATCAACCTTTGAGAAAAACTTTGCTCCACTCAAGAAATCCATTAAGTCATCCATCTTTGGTAATGGAAATCTGTATCTAATGGTAATTTTATTGATTTCCCTTGAGTCTATACACATTCTCTAGCCTCCATCTTTCTTTGGGTTGAGCACTGTCGGAACATCACATGGACTCAATCTTTCTTGAATCAATCCTTTGTCCATTAAGTCCTGGACCTATCTCTTGACCTCTTCATTCTCCTATGGCATCAACCTATACACAGCTTTGTTTGGTAAACTAGCTCTAGGTATAAGATCAATGTGATGACTTATACTCCTTATCGGTGGCAATGAACAAGGTAGTTCGTCCACTACTATATCAACAAAATCTTCCGACACTTTCTGGATTTCCTTCGGTAAATCATCCACTCTTGTACTGGTCAAAACAATTCTAGGCTTCCTGACCATAATGAATTGTGTATCTTCCTTCTTCTTAACCTCCTTAAGAAGTTCCTTCCCACTCATGAGAAGTACAGTGTTGCTTACCTCTAGTTTCAATTCTTTATCCTTAATCAGCAACAACATGTGAGTTCTCCCATTCTTCTCTAGGGTGTATATGTTCTTTCTCCCATCATGAATCACATTCCTGTCATATTTCCATGGTCTACCCAACAATATATGACAAACATCCATGGGAATGACATCACATAGTATTTCATCCTTATATCCTCCTATTTTAAATTCAACTAAAGATTGTTTAGTGACATTTACCTGATGCCCTTTTTGTATCCATGAAACTCTATATGGGCTTGGATGTAAAATAGTCTCCAGCTCCAGCTTTTATACCATCTCTATATAAATGAGATTGTCTGTGCTAACACTGTCCACGATGACTTTGCATACCCTGTATTTGGTCTTGCAAGTAGTCTGAAACAGTTTGTTCCTTTGGGCTGGATTCTCTATCTCCTTCTCTGGCATTAAGAGAACTTTTTGCATCATCAATGATCTTTTTCCCTCAACATATTCTGCCTCAACATTCCATCCTTGTGCTTAGGTAATGTGAGTTTCACCATCTTCTTTCTTCCTATCTAGACATTCATAAGATTTGTGTCCATTTTCCCCATAGACAAAGCATTTTATTTCTCCACCTATGCCTCTTCCTCTTCCTCTGGCTCGAGGAAAACTATCTCTATCAACATACTACCCTCTTTGTGAGCTTCCGCCTCTCTCAGTTTGGGTTTGAGGTTTCTTCCCCTCTTCTTTGGATTTCTGATTCCTGTATTGGGAAATTCTTTTGCCTTTGGCTTGACTTATACCCTGGCCTCTTTGACCTTGCTTTTGACTCAATTTCTCTTCAGCTTTCAGATCCATCTGATAAGAATCCTCTACATTCCAAAGGGTCATCATGCTCATCTCATCCTGAATTTCATATATGATACCATTCATGTATCTAGAGACCTTTTCATCATCATTTTCTCGATGATCTTCTCTGATGTTTATCTTGTAGAACTCTTCAGTGTATTCTTTCACTGACATCACCTTCTGTCTCAAATTCTGCATTCTCCGAAACATAGTGATTTGATAATCCTTGGGTATGAATTTTACTTTCATCTTCGCAACCATTCTATCCCAGCTCTTGATTTTCTGCTTTCCTTTGCAGTGTTTGTCAGCTTGCAGTTCATCCCACCATAATGTTGCATGTCCTTTAAGCCTTGTGACAACATTTTTAACCTTCTTGTATTCCTCGACATCCTCATAGTCGAAGTATTTATCTAGAGCTCTAATCCAGTCTAGAAGCTCTTCAACATCCAGGTTTCCTTCATAAACTGGAATGTCCATTTTTTCTATGGCATCTATCCTCGCAACAACCCTGAATAGGCATTCTTTAGCTGCAAATTCTTCACATTCAGCTTCACTCTTAGCTTCACTGATATATCCTGCATCAACTTTGTGCCTTTGTGCTATCTCCATGGCATCAATCCTAGCACGTAATTCACGCATTTCCCTTTCTACTGCTGGATCGGGTAATTGCCTGTCTCTTCTCCTTGGTGGCATGACTGTAAAATACCTTTCTTCTCTCTGCCACAAAAAGCAAATAACTCCTTTTAAGCTCTGATACCACTCTGACGCAGACCTTCAACCCTCAGGCCAAGATCCACTCAGGATCATTCTAATTCCCCTTTGATTCGGATTGAGTCTTTGATCTCCTCATGAGAATATATTACACACACAGTGTATCCATAGGTCCTTCCTAAAAAATCCACCCTGTGTGACTTGACACCAGGCACGAATCTCACACTTTCATACGACCACAACCTTGTCCTTTCCATAAGCGCTTCTCGCAACTTGTGATATCAGGATTTGGAGTGTCAAACCTTGGCCCTCTCCCTTTGCGAAACCCCGAGAGGCAATGGGTCAACTCTGAGTTGACTCCTTAAAAGCGGCGAGTACATGCCACCTGTCAATCTCCTTGTATTCTACCTCCTTGAATTTTTGACACTCGAAGTGCCAAAATTTTGTACTCTGCCTCCTCGACTTCCCGACACCCGAAGTGCCAAAATAATCTAAAAATGAATAAGACTTGTATTCTTGAAATTATTTGCAAGTAAAATTTATGTGTTAAAATGAAAATGGATCAACTTTGCAACACAACTTAAATAGGATTTACTCATTCAAGATGCATATAAACAGCAGCAAAATCAGTGAAAATAAAACACATAACACAACAAATGATAAAGGAGTTCACCCCTCTCTTGGGCTACATCTACCGGTTCAACTTCCAATGGATCATTTGTATTATTTGCTCAAAGTGCTCAAAAATGTGCTTTAAAATGATTAAAATTCCAAATAGACTACTCCAATGACTTCAGAACGTCCAAAAACCCCTAGCTGGGCTTTTGCGGCACCTCGTTTGGCCAAAAATTGAAGAAGATAGGCTTCCTAGAAGTCCCCCCTTCAAGCTTGATGTCTTTGCATCTACAAAACACACCCTTGTTGGCTCAACCTAGCCCACACGCATACTTAAGTGTAAAAACTTGGCACTGGGCACAATCGCACAACCGATCCAAACTGTCGAATGGTTACGCACCAGCCTTTAACTACCAAGGCCTGTGGGCACATGGTCACCACATGACCGTGCGCAATACACAACAGGGCTAAAGTTTTAACCGTTTACAAAACCGTAAGGTTAAACCCACATGCATACATGTTGGTCACATGTTATGTCAAACCATGTGCGTTTCAAATGGTTACAACATATATTACATTGGGTTTAACCGCCCGTAGCATCAATCATATGCAATACACATATAATTGTGGGTTTAAACACTCGTAGCACCGGTCGCATGCAATACACATATATATAACATTGGGTCAGGGCTTAGCCCCAACCCGGTTCACGCCCCAACACACATTATTGAAAATTCAAATATATTACAATGCATATATATGTTAAGTAACATGTGCGGGCGCACCAGTTGGGAAACCTTTCCCAAAGCTTTACCTTGCTCGGAGGTCACGGGGTCGACTCCTGCCAAGTGCAAAGATTTTAATCCAATAAACAGATGACATGTGGTGGCCATTGATTGAGCCATGTGTCGCCATCCCATTCACTGCCAACAAAACATGTCACATGCCAATTGTCCCAATAGCTTCTTGCCATGTGTCATACGACCTGGCACGTCAGCGTCCGTACAGAATGTATAGTCAAAATCCCTTTTTTTGCATGTTTGTCATTTTGAACAGAACGTGTTATCTCTCACTCCTGATGTCCGTTTGAACCCAAACAAGTTGCGTTGGGTTCGTAACAGCGACGCCTATGCTCTTGTTCGATTTGAAACAATTTTGAACACTTTGAATTTTTGAGCAAAATTTGATCCCCTGGATCACAAAATCCCAAAATTTCCACACCGAAGTCCTATCGTGATTTTGCGACCTCAGAACTTTCACTCTGATGTTCCTGACTTCTTTTCGTCAGGATCTGAAAAATGTCGAAATGATCTTGGCGGCCCAATTGGTCACGATCAACGGTCCACGTTAGATCTTGAATCCAAGTGATGGATTCATCCAACCCTTATCCACCGTGCAACTTATCTAGATCCTACGATCCTCGCAACTTCACGAGTTATCCTCGGAGAATTCTGACCATTCAACTCCTTTCTTAATGGCTTCTTCGAAATGAATCAGTGTCCTCTCTCCTGAGCTTTACTTCTGTGAGATAACTTGGATCCCGTCTCCCTTTGAACACTTCCAAGATGTTATCCCTCCTGAGCTTGTTATTGCAAACTCGAGTTCTCTGAAAGGGCTCCTGCACGCACTCCTTGTGGCAATCTTTCAAATACATATAAGTATTTGAATTTTTCGACTCTGTGCACTCTCTGCAGCAGCTGTCCTTCACCTTCCAACCTTAGTCAATAAATTCTAAGGTCTCGACTAGCCTGCGCACACCTTGCACGACTTATGTGCTCCACTTGCACTCTACTGGAATGAGAACAATGGTATCTCTCCTGAGATTTCTGAGACAAAACTCAGAACCCTTGTCAATGCACACCTTGCGGACGTTTTCACTGCACTCTTTGTAGGAAATCTTACTTAGGAAGAGAAAAAACTAAAACTCATTCTCTCTCTCTCTCTCAGACTTCAAACATTCAGCATGAAATCATACATTCACCACAACATAACAACAAATGCAATATAGAGAGAATAAAACAACCATAAGCACACCATTCAACATGTATAAACAGAAAGCATCATCACACCATGAATCTGAGTCAAAGCTTGTTATATTAACTCAATGGCTTCTATACATGGGTTCCTCAATACAACTTCCTGCTACAGCTGTCTTCTCTTTTGTGATCCCCTATGATACAATCTCTAATTGATACAATGATACAAGGATGATGGTGTCTATATCCGTTTTCCCTCCTATATCCTAAGACTTTCTAATCTATCATTCAATTCTACCTACTATCATCAACTGGGCTTAAATTCTTTTACATTGAACAGATAAGAGAAAGTCGATCACAATCCATTTACAACACTTATACATAAATGCAAGTACGCCTCCTTTAATTGTTACATTAATATCTGCGCATTCATTTTCAAAACATGGAAAATGAAATGGCGCTTGTCTCGGATGGCTTTCACCTCCATGCTCACTTGGATGGTGATGATGCTCCTACATCATGTCACCACCTCGGACACAGAATCAATCAACTGGACATGGGTTAAAGAGGAAACATCGACAGGGCAACAAGGCAAAATAGGGAAAAATTTTAGGGGCTAGAATGGTATTCTGAAACCTAACCCTAAGACTCCTGCGAAGCCTGACGACACAATGGGACTACGATAGACCCATGAAGGAGAGGAAGTGTTGGTTGAGGATATCATCGATCGACAATAGTTTGAAAGGGAAGAAGAGTAATCAAACACAAAAAAGGCAAGCCCATCTTCTATGGGATAGAAAATAAAGGTGTAGGACGCCATGGATATTACACTCCCATATCTCCCAGATGGAGTGATCACAATGGATGAAATGTTGGGAAAGGTACCCAAACTTAGATACTCTAACCAAGATGTACGCAATGCGACGAAATTCCTATATTTGGCTGAAGAGTCTTATTTTTCAAACACAGGAGAAATTGGACCCCTGGGTAAATCCGTAATGGAGCATGTTCAGTGTATAATGGGGTTGTACAACTCTCGCATCATAAACCTGTTAGATATATCGCATTTCGGGCCCTATAAAAATGTCAGGATTTGTGTTAAACAACATTCATCCATGTAGACAAAGATATCTTGTGGATGGATATGCCAGTACAGATAGATGTGGAACTGATTTCCAAGATCATAGGACTACCTACAGTAGTCGTGCAACTAGAGGAATACTTGGATAACAAGGCACATGAGAAGGAAATCACAGATCTGGTCAATGTGCAGTTTGGCCCCAGTTGGGGTAATAGGGGAATTATGATCAAATATATTAACGAAAATGCAACAAGGTTCATCAACAAGCTCATGGTTTATTAAATTTTGAGGAAATGATGAAAACAAGAAGCACCAACAGAATTTATTGCAGTAGACATGCAGTGCGTGAAAGGAGTAATGTTTAGCTGGGCACCATACCTACTGAACTAATATTGAGTAGATTGTATAGATGGATAGGATGATGGAACCAAGTTCAATTACTCCTGGATGATCATCCTTATAGTTGTAGCAGGTTGGTAAGAGCCAAAGTTATCATCTTTCCTGGATAGGAAAGGGAAATGTTATGTGACCAGATATGAGTCCCTATGGCAAGCCAAGGATAACAAAACTCAACAAGTAAACAACATAGTTTTTTCAATGTTGTTGAATGAGATACAACAACACACAACTAATCCAAAAGACATAATGGATAGCCAAGTTCAAGGAATCCAGGCACCACATGTGGATCCAGGATGCAATGGATCCAAAGAAGGCATGGTTAGAAATGTAGTATTACATCACCAAAGAAGAAGTGGACTGCATATTCAAAGACTATCCTATGTAGTGGTAGTTGCCAATAGAAAAACCATCAAAAAGGCCTATCAAAAAACAATCCTCCAGTCCTAAGGAAAAGGCTAAAGAAGGTTTCTCAACAAGAAAAAACAACCCAGCCGATAATACTAGAAAGGTTGCAACACAGAATTATCCAATCGAAAGTAGCACAGTACCGAAATGACCAAGGAGAACAACAATAGAAATAAGGACAGACAATCAGCCACAAATCGGAAAGGGAGATACTTCACAGGCTAGAGAAGAGAGGGTCCATGGTACAACAAGTGGTGCGCAACCCTCATAGACAATGAGGAAGCTAGTACATGAAAAAGAAGCATGCAAGAAAATAAGGTATGTCACAGAAGACCTAGTCATCACCCCAACAAAGGATGATGCAGAGTTAGTCGTGGACAAGGTCCAAGATAGGGGGGAAGAAGTGGTCCGCATTTCAGAGGTGCAATGAGAAGATATCATGGCCAAGCTCATAGAATTCCATGAAAATGTACAACAGTTACAGATTCAAGCAGGGCCACAGGCTGCAACACAACAATGGGAAAAGACATAGCAACCCCCTGCGTAGAAAAAAGGAGAGAAGACAACGCAGTTGGTAGTCCAAGGCAGGGAGAAATTTATAGTCATGCACCAAATGATCACATTGGATCAGGAGACTATGTAGAAACCCATGGGGGACATGGAAAAATTGGAATTTGTCATGACACAAATACCCATCAAGGCACTATATGACCTTCAGGCCAACGTAATGCAAGAAATTCAATCCAGGGCCCATGTAGATGAAACCAAATTGGAGGTGGGTAGAGGAGTCTTTGAAATGATACAAATCACATGCGACCAACTGACTTCGAAGAATGAGGAGGAGAAAGAACGTGAAGATAAAATAGAACATAGATTAATAGCAGTATATCATCACATCCTAGACAATGCACAAGCACCTGAGAGGAGTGCATAGGAGAATATCAACATGATCTCACAAACAATTGATAGATATAAGCAGGAAATTGAGGAGCTCTAAGAAAGTCTCAATCATATGACTCCTCTCGAGGTTCAAGAACAAAGAGAGCAATAATATTCACTCTAGATAGTTGAGATGGAGAAAGAAACAAGGGACGTATAAGAGTTGTTTGACAAAACCGCGCAAATATAAACTCTTCTGGAGGAATATGAATAGGTCCAATAGTGGGACCAACAAGTGGAGAGAATCAAAACAGCCATATAGGAACTAAATCAATGACATAAAAAAATAAGTATCATGGAGCGCTTGAAGGGCACTCAAGAAATGAAGACTATGCAGACAGAGTTGGAAACAACACAGACAAAGAAGCAAGGAAGACAAGTTGAATTGGAACCCCTCCAAGAACAAGCAACACAGATGATTGCGTAGTTGGAGGAAGAGAAGAAAAGTATGGCAAGATCACAGACAGAGGGTGCAACATTAATGCAAGAAGGTATAACAGCATAGTCAATCAAGGATTTTCAATAATAGATCTATTTTGGGAAAGACTTAATTTTGGAAAGGAATACCTAATTTTGGAGTGCACGAAATAGATGGCAAGAAAGCAACATGCAAAAAAATAAGGAAAAGAAGCATGCAAGAGGAAAAGAAACATGGCGTGCAAAAGACAAGCCTAACCATAGTAAGGTTAGGGTTTTTGATAAGGATTATAATGGCTATAATCCAATAGAGTAGTATAAATAAATACCTAGGAGGTATAGGTTAGGGGTTTGGTTATTGTTGGTTGTTGAAGGTTGTTGAGGTGTAGAAGAGTCGTATAAGCTATATTTTGAGGATTAGGTCACATACTGAGGAGTCTGGTGTGATATAGTTTGCCTCATAGAGGTTCCTTAACCTAATCATTATTGTATGATTGAATATGTAATGTGCACAATGCCAAATTTTCCAGTAGATTAAATAAAAGAGAAGAGAAGCAAAATATTTGTGGACGTAGCCCCAGGAGGGGGTGAATCATGGTAAAACATGCGTTATGCGTGATGTTTCTTGAATGTTTACTTTATGTGAATGATTATCTTATGATTGAATGATTAACTAGATGCATTAGCATGCATGCATGAGGCTAAATATGAATGAATCTTAGGAATACTTGAATCAATAACAATTTTAATGCATAAATAAAGATAGAATACATTCCCAACTCCCCACTCATTCCTAGACTACAAACACCTGGGTATTGTATTCACCCATAGAGATATCTTGGGTGATACTGCATTGTGCACCCTATGCGTAGAGTTTCCTTCTAGTTTACCAAGAGGGTTGATAGTTTTAGAGGGTTTTTTTGGAAACCTATTGAGATCTTAACCTGGGTCAAACCAAAAAGAAGTAAGAAGTATATATATATATATATATATATATATATATATATATATATATAGGGGAGAGAGAGAGACAGAGAGTAAAATAGATGAAATACTTCTATGTTTCATATTTAAAGGCTCTATGGCACATACACTATGATTGGCATGATAGTTGATATAATTGTGATTATGATTTTTGTGTGTAGGAAGAATTGGAATTACTAATGATACAACTTCCAAGGGTGGAATACCTCATGCATAGGACAAATACAAAAGGTTATTTTTCGAAAGTTTGAGGAAGGGATCATGTGGGTTCACATAAAAAATCCTTTGGTCAAGTAACATAAAAAATGTTACTCTCAACTAGATAGGTACAAACTTTATCATGCCTATATAGCATGTGACCTGGAAGGAATTGGGTAAGAATTCCTTTAGGTGTGATTTATATATTTGATTATATGTATAAAATTATGATTGATTGCATGTATCTTGTTGATACCTAGGAAAGGTATGAAAGAGGAAGAAACTGTTGGTAGACAAAAATAGATTGGAATCTTTGTGATGAATTCATGAACAGCTATGCAATGTTTGAATTGGCTAACCATGGGTAAATCAGTAACTATAATCATAACTAGTACACTTGTTAAATTCATTAAGTAGATGTTCGTTGTATAAAAGAGGGCATGTATAGGATTTCCATTATGGAAGAAACACCTTCCAGTACTCCAAAGAGTTGTGGAAATGGTAAAGAGAGGAATTCAATGTCCATGAATAATGGCACCCTGGTTACTAGTAAGAATGAATTCAAGAATGAATTTAAGTAAAACATTTAATTTCATTTTATGATATGTTGATTTTGAGGTCTTAACCAGACCAAGATAGGATCCATACTCATTCTCTAGAAATGAATTTGAGTAAGTAGCCATGGGGTGAAATGTTGGTTGAAAGTCTAAACACACCATGTTGGAATGCCTTACATAGATATGTGGAATTTTGGAGGCAATGCAAGGATGTATTTTGTAAATGTGGACATGCACATTGACACATTAGTTTAATTGCATGACATGTTTGATTGCATTATGGAAATATTGGTATGATAGATAACACATATGTAAGGACTCATAACTCCCGTCTATTTCATATGATTGATAGATAAGTAATGCAATTGATACTATGTACAATTTAAGATCGTCATGTAAACCATTAATGTACACGAGGAACTAAAAATATGTTTGATCCAGGTGGATATCAGTGGCCACCCACCTATTCCCCTGGCTCAAAAAAAACATTTTTCATTTTGGCAATTTTTTTTATAGTTTTTCAGGTCCCAAACTTTCGGGGCCATTTTGAGGCCCTAAACGATATTTTTTGGGCTCAATAGTGCCTAGCATGTAGCCATAGGAAATTCTAGGTTGAACGGAATGTGTAATCCTCAGTGATACCTTTCCAACATTTCATAGATTTACCCAAATGAAGATCGTATGAAAAATTTATTCCCTTGGGAAGTTGACGTATCAACTACCCCCATCAGGGCCCAAAAACCTTTTGGCATTTTATCTCTTGGGGTTAGGGTTTTGGATGTTTAGGGTTTTCTCATTTATTTTTTATTTTAAAAGGGCCTTTGGAGCCTAATTGTACTCATATTCTTGCGAATGAACATAGCCATCACATATCTTCTTAGAGATAAGTTTCCACCATTCAAGCAAGTTGTTTCAGTCTACATTTTTACAGTTTCAACATATTATCTTTATTAATAGAATTCAATTTTTACTATATCTTTGTGTTTCTCTGTTATACATTTTTATTTCATTTCATTCCATTTACAAATCTAGATCATTGGTATTATAGTGGTCTTCTCTTTATTTGTTTCTTTGTGCATGTCCCCAACGAGGTCAAGGTACAAGTATTTGGGACTCGATGTAGTTGAGCCCTTGCAAGACTATCCCCTCCTTCCCCAACATCCTCCCATGGTGGAAGAAAAGAGATACAAGGGATTAGGATATCCTTTTAAATTGTTTCTCTAGGAATCCCTCATGCGACAAAGGAATGAGATGATGATGGATAATTTTGCATAGATCCTTCGACAAATGTCAATAGGCAATGCATCTTTGTTAAGCAACCACTTTGGAGGTGCCTCCCCCTTCAAGGTAAAAGTGAGTTTTGATAGTCATAAATTTGAAGATCAGATAGATGCGTATTTTGTATATAAATGGTTGAATCTACTAGAAGGTTATTTTTCGGCCCATAATTTTTCTAATAGAGAAAATATTACCGTTGCACTCCTTAAGGTTGTCCCCCATGTCAAGTATTAGTGGGAAACTTACTGTGAGAAAAACGCTACTGAGGAATATGCAATATTTTTCATCGCACCCACTTGGGATTCTTTCAGGGATGATATTAAGGAACAATTCTACCATATTGGAATCTACAATGACCAATATATGAGATGGAACACACTGCGATAGGAAAGGGACCAAATAGTACCATAGTTCACAAATATCTTCCATACCTTGCACACCAAGATGGGTATCAAAGACTTTGGAAAACATTTGGTGCTCAATTAGTGTGATAGTATGCATAAATACATCCAAACATAAATGGAGTTTTTGGAGATATCATCACTAGGCATGACTTATCGCTATGCTGTCAAAATTGAATAGAAATTTAAATAGAATGAGCGGTTGTTTGGATCTACAAATTCCTCATAGAAGAAGTAGGGAAAAGGCGACCCCAACCCACAAAATGAAGGACATAGCAAGGATGGAACCCCTCATAAAATCCATTCCAAGTCACAAACAAAGAAAGGTAATGAGAAGTCAAAGAAATACATTGGGAAGTGGTGTGAATTCCATAAAATACCCTGTCATAACACTGATGAATTTTGCTCAAATCATTTTTTGGTGTCTGAGCTGAAAGCCTTAGATTCAGAGGAAGGTTCCAACTATGAATCACATATAGATAAGGGGAGGCAGATCATTGATGTAGAACCCAGTGCCACTATAGCTACCACTAAGGTTCTGTTAGTGTCGGAAGTCACTCCTGGATTGCTTGCAGGAGCAGAGCCCGACATCCATCAGTTTTATGTCACAATAGTTTTAATGGATGATCAGATGGGGAGAGACTCAAGGAAATATTATTATAACTCAGGGACTGGGTCTAGTATGTAAGGACCAAAGGAGGTCTTGATCAAACTTCAACCAGTGGGTTGATTAAAATATGAGTAGGTGGAAGACTTGGTAAGAAAGACGAACAAACAACTTTAGGCAACAAGCTTCCAGTGGTTTGCAGAGGAAAGACTTTGAATGCAAGATCCTCTTGGTTCAGAGTCTCAAGAAACTGAAAGGGGACTTGACTGGATCCTCCAATTCCAAGTTACTCAGCACTGGTAAAATCAAAAAAACCCGATTAGAAACAGTGTAACTGCTACAAAGATCCAATCCAACATCATCCTATAACAACTACAACTTGACTGGATCCTCCAATTCTAAGCTGTTCTAACACAGTGTGAACAGAGACGTGAAAGAAACTGACATTCATAAGAAAAGAAGTCTCAAAAGGCCATACATAACCAGAATAATAGTGCTTCGTTAAAGCTTTACAACCGGGAGCTCTGCTCAAACATTGATAGATACAAAAATGGAGAAAACACCTACATATACTTCAAAACAACAACATCAACAAAATCGAGACGCTGCATTAAAACTTTGCATTTGCATGGCTTCTGACAACCTGCTCTTGCAGTCTCTGAGTGATCGTGCACTTGTGGCAGACGCAATCGAACTCCTGACAGTTCTGTGGGCGAATCGATGTGATCTTAATTCGTCACCGGACATTCCCATTATGGCGGAGGAGATGTCTAACCACCACCAACTACCTCAATAACTGCTTCATTGGGATTGAGGATGGCCTGGCCAACTCGGCACCTTTGGGACGTGGAAGGCCCCTCACGCTGCCACCTGGATTAACTAAATTTCTTGATGAATAGGCGTGGAGGCCAGCGTGAAGGATGGGGCGCATAATAGGAGCGGTGGCGCCAAAACCGTGAGGGTGAGACAAGAAGTGATGCGGTGTGAGAAAGGTTATAGGGGAAGACACATGGCAGAAGGAAATAAGCAGAGGGGGGCAAGAGATGAGATATAATGGGCACATTTTAGTGGGAGGCTAACATGGAAGGGAGCAGGATGCATGGTAGGTGGTGAGTGGATGGTGAGATGGGGGGAGGGACCACCTGGAACAGAAAAGGGGAGGTGGACAGGCGTCGGTGGATGAGGAAAGGCTAAGGGGAGCGAGCTTCATCGCACAGCCAAGGGGAGAACATATGGCAAGGAGAAGGATGACACAAAAGGCTACACGATAGGAAAGGGGCCCACGTTCGTTAAACGCAGAAAAACAGGGGATGTCTGGATTGCCTGTGCGCCATTGATCTGGGTGCTCTAATCACAGCCGTTGGAGAGATGCATCTTTGATTCTGGACCACCTCCCTCCGCTTAAAGGTATAAAGGCTGGGGGGGGTTTGGAATCACCTTGCGCGCCATTGATCCAGGTGCTCTGATCGTGACTGTTGAAGAGGTGTGCCCTTGATTCTGGATGCCCCCCTTCTGCTTAAAGGCAGAAAGGTGAGGGGGCTCTGGAATCTTATGCTTGCCATTGATCCAAGCGCACAAATTTCTGCCGTCCAAATTTACTTGCCGCTTAATCTCAAGCACACTTTGCATCCGAACTTAGGGAAAGTGGGGTTTTAACCCCTTTCTTCACTTTTTACCCCCCTTTACAAGAAATGTCGCTAACATTAGGCTCCATGGGGGATATAGTCGTCCCTGTGATGCTCTAAGGACTCTTTTTGCAGATTCAGTGCCTTGCTATTGGGATATGGAGTCATTTATTAAGATGAAAATAAAAAAAATATTTACAAAAACAAAAGAGCCAATTGTGGCTCACAAAAAACATTTTTTCAAGAAATGCCCATTTACTGGGCCATTAAAAACTTCTTTGCCTTCCAAATCCTACAACCTGTAAGTGTTGTTTGAAAATAATTCAGAGATCTTGAAAGGCCCAAACCAGAGGGCATCAAACTTGTTGTGCTTGTCCTTTTCCTGCCTGGGTGCATCCCATTTGAGCACCATATCACCCTTCTTGAAATCTCTCTTTCTGCTCTTCCTGTCAAAAGCCTGCTTGATCTTTTGTTGGTGATTGCAGGCCCTGTTCATGACTTGCTCTCTGATCTTCTGCACTTTCACCATCTGGTGAATCCTTCTGACCATATGGTCAGGCTCTCCTTCAAGGTCCTGGAGGAATTTCGCCATAGATATAGCGAGATGAGTAGGGAAAACAACCTATGTTCCATAAACAAGTTGGAAAGGTGAGATGCCCAGGGATTTCTTGGTTGTCACCCGATCAGCCCATAGAGAAAATTTGAGCTTTGAATCCCAGGCCCTTTTATTGTCTTCCAGTAATTTCTTAATGAGCTTGATCAAGATTTTATTGGAAGATTCTGCCAGCCCATTTCCTTGAGGATAATAGGGAGTAGAGTGAATCAGTGAAATCTCAAACTGTTCACAGAACTTGACCAGAGGCTCAGACCTGAAAGGGGCGGCGTTGTCAGTGACAATTTTTCTAGGACAGCCAAATCTGGCTATGATATCTTCTAGGAAGCTGATAATTACTTTGTGAGAAGTGCTCCTGGTGGGGACACCTTCTATCCATTTGGTGAAATAATCTGTCGTAGTCAGGATCCATCTGTGCTGGCCACTTGAGGAAGGATTAATTTCTCCAATGTTGTTTAATCCCCACTGCTGAAAGGGTGTTGAAACTACTATAGGATTTAATGTCAGAGATTTGAGTTGTTTCTTTCCTGAGAATTTCTGGCATTTGATGCAAGCTCTGATTTCTCTACAAACATCAGGGAATAAAGTGGGCCAGTAGTACCCAACCCGGAGGATCTTGTGAGTTGTGGTCTTCCAGAAGTGATGACCTCCGTAAAGACTGCTATGGAAGCCAAACATAACCTTCTGAGCTTCTTGCGGGTCCAGGTATCTTAAGAATACCCCTAGAGGGTCATTCCAGTACAAGGCTTGGTCAATGAGGCAATATCTGACTGCTTTGAGCTTTAAATCTCTAGCCTTACTTTTTCCCAATCCATCAGGAGGCTTTAATTCTTGTAGAAAGTATAGGATATCCTTGTACCAGGTGTAAGCTGCTAGTGATAAGGCACCCTGAAAATCCTTGGTGGATGACTCAGCTTGCTCATTGATGAAGTTCATCTCCAAGGCTTTGCAATTGGATTCAGCCAGCAACTTGGCTAAACCCTGCCCCTTTATCAACTTGGTGGGCTTAATCTCTAGATCAAACTCTAGAATCTTGGCAATCCACTTACCTCTTCTTCCGTCTATGTCAGGCTGTATAAGAATGTCCTTCATAGAGGTCGAAGGAACATATGCAGTGATCTTTGAGTGCAAGACATAGACTCTGAAATCCTTGAGAGCTTTCACCAGGGCATAGGCCTGCTTCTCTATGGTCTCGTACCGGAGTTCTGCATCTCTCAATGCCTTGCTGTAGAAGGCAATAGGTTTCTCTCGCCCTTGATCATTTCTCTGCAACAAGACCGCTGCTACTGTATCACAAGAAGCAAAAGAAAAAATCAGGAAATCTTTGGAATAGTCAGGACTGATCAGCACAGGTGCCTCAGTCAATGCCCTTTTTATTTGGACAAAATATTCCCTGGGTTCAGCGGTCCATTTCACTTCATTTCCCTTCCTGAGAACGGCTGTGATGTGTCTCACCAGCTCAGCAAAATTTGAGATGAATCTCTTCAGAAAATTAATCTTCCCCAAAAAGGCCTGAACCTCTTTCTTAGATCTGGGAAGTGACAGGGTCTGAGTTGCTTCTACCCTGCTAGAATCAATCCTCACTCCCTCTGCTGATACTATATGGCCTAATAACTTCCCCTCCTTCATAGAAAAAAAATATTTCTTGGGGTTCAGGGATAGGCCAAACCTTCGACACTTCAAGAAGACTCTCTTCAGATGACAGTGGTGCTCCTTGTCTGTCCTGGAGAAGACTGTGATATTATCCAAACAGATTACCACAAACTAGTCCTTCTCCCTGATGAATGCTATGTCCATGGCTCACTGAAATGTTTCTCCTGCATTCATCAATTCGAAAGGCATTTTAGCATACATGAATGTGCCCCAAGGGGTGGTGAAGGTTTTCTTCTCTCTGTCCTCAGGCATGACTGATATCTGATTGTAACCAAAGAAGCCATCAATCATGGATATTGTAGATGCACCGGTTACCCTCTGCAGTATGTGTTCCATGTTGGGAAGGGGATAATTATCTTTCTTTGAGCTCCTGTTCAGGTTCTTGAAGTCGACACAAAGCCTGATTTCTCCTCTTTTCTTTTTCATCGGGACCAAATTGGCCACCCATTCAGAATATCTTAAGGGGATGATGATGTGGGCCTCTAACAGCTTCTTCACTTCTTTCTCCATGACAAGCAACAACAAGGGATTTATCTGTCTTATCCTCTGCCTAAATGGCTTAGCCTCTTCCTTCAGTGGGATATTGTGTTCAATGACTGATGTGTCATATGTTTTAAGGTCTTCGTAGGTCCATGCAAACACATCAACAAACTCTTTCAGCAACTCAGTATATTTGGCCCTCTATTCTCTGGTCAAATCCCTTGACATCTTGACAAACTTAGGCTCCTCCGGGGTGCCAATGTTGCACTCAGCTGTGTCGGCATCATCACCTGAAACTCTACCCTTTACTACCACATCATTCCCATCGAACAATATTTCTAACGGGACTAGTCCCCTCAGAATGTGATTGCTAGGCAGCTGAATAATGTCATGCTTTGCTATTTTACTCAACAACTTACCCCCATCAAACCCTTCCTTAGAGACAGAATCTTGGTCGATATGCATCTCTGAAAATTCTTCGATAGTCTCAAAGAACTTCTTGATCTCGAGATCATCCTCAAACACCTTCCAATGTTTGACGTTGTCAGGTATGGAGGGCCTGTATTTTACTTCTACATCATACTTAAACTTGGGCAGCAAGGGTGCTTTAAAATTTCTTGTTGATGTAGCCAAGGAATCTGCCACTATGTTCTCCTCTCTTGGGATGAAAGAAATGTTAAACGCTGAGAAGAAACTGTCAATTAGGTCCCATACCTCATTTCTATAACTCTTGAGTCGAGGATGCTTGGCCTGATAAGCACTTCTGATCTGTTGGACTACCAACTCGGCATCTCCAAACACTGCTACCTCCTAAATTCCCTTTTCCCTTGTGGCTCTTAATCCTAGGATAAGAGCTTCATAATATGCCACATTGTTGGTAGCTTCGAATTTTAATTTGTATGACAGAGATGTGGTTTCCTGAGCAGGTGACACAAAAACCACCCCAGCTCTAGCACCTTCCCTGGAAGAGGCTCCATCAAAGAACATTTTCCAAACGGGGATGATGGAGGGAGGAAATTTGGGGGAAATGGTGGGCTTCTTTCTGAGTTTGAGAGGAGGCTCGGGGGCATGGGTGAGCTGTAGTAAACTGGAGCCTAAATCAGTGTCCAAGCCAAATATTGTATGATTGGTAGGGTTGGCTTCATCACTGATTATGTAGGCCAGTTGGGCTTCCCTCTATAGTCTTCTATGCTCTCCTCCAAACACTGGGATAGTAACATATGTAAGGTCCATCTGCAAGGTTCCCCCCAATCGTTTTATCCAAGATCTTGACAATATCATACTGAACTTGGGGGGGACATCAGCTACTATGACATCCATGACCACACTTTTCATGGGAAGTTGAAACAAGGTCACAACCAGGTCTTTAATAACTCCAAGACATTGAACTCTCTTGGAGTCAAAAGAATAGAGGTCATGATAGGCTCGGGTGACTTCTAGCCCTAACTCTTTCATGACAGTTTTGGGCATGAGGTTGTGAGAATCCCCTAAATCCATCAAGCAGTTGTTCAGAGACGTGTAGAAAGGAGGGGATGAATCATCTCTGTCTTCTACCATAAGACCTAGAATAATTGCAGGCTTTTCATATTGGAGGTTTATGGAGTCTGTGGGAAGGCATGAGGCTTCAGATTGTAAAATCTTAGAGAAGCGTTTTTTGAATTCTTCATGTTTAATTAGCTCGGTGAGGGGCACAGGGATTCTGATCTTTTGAATTTCATGCTCGAAATTAAAAGAAGATGTAGGATTTTGAATTTCTCTTATTTTAGGAACATGATCGTGGACAATGGGAGAGAGGGGTTGAGCCTTCTTACCTCTGTGACCATCTGCTACTTTATTAGCAGGCTTCTCTATTCTAGTGGACTGCTCAGGGATATCAGGGGTTGCTGTCCTTTTGTGGGACCTCAGGTTGTACCTACCTTGGCTGCCACCAGCCTTGTCTCCCTTTCTTAATTCATTTAGCTGACCGTCCATAAGAGACTCCTCATAACCTGATTGAGTGAGGTGAGGAAAAGGAGGAGTGTCTCTGAAGCAGTGGATTTCGGGATCAAGTTCGTCTGTTTCCCCTTTTTCATCTTTAGCCACAAAATTGTTCTGAAAAGGGGCATGAATCCTTCGGTCTTCTCTATCTCTTCCCCTCTCTCTGTGCATAGTCGAGGGAGCGATATTGTTTGGCCTCCTGAAACACCCTTTGATTTCGGCGCCCTAAGGGCCCTTGTACATTTGCTTCCTTTCCACCTTCAGTCTCTCCATCTCTTCAAACATAAACATCATCATCTGGGTTAGTTCATCCACTTGAGTGTGGGGCAACGATGGGCCAGAAGTTGAGGCTTCAGACTTTCCCTTTCTTCTATCTACGTCAGCCTTGCTTCTCAGTCTGACAGCTGCTAATATGTTGGATTCCACTTCTATGGCCGCATCTTTCATTTGAGCTAAAGAGGTGGCTCTTCTTTCTCTCAATAAAAGGCATAAATCAGGGTCAAATGCACCAACATAGGAAATTTGGGCAGAGGCTTTTGAGGGCTTTATCTCTGCAGGAATCTTGTTATACATCTTATTGAATCTTTTGGAGAAGTCAGAGACAGATTCTCCTTCCATTTTCTTCAAAGACCCAAACTATGTCATGTAATACATGAAATATTTCCTATCTCCCCACTATCTTAGGAAAACATTATCCAGAGCTTCGATCCCAACAATAGATCCAGGGGCCAATCCTCTAAACCATTTCCTCACCTTGCCATCCAAGCTCTATATGAAGACTCTCATCCAGACATCTTCATTTTCAATGTTTAGGTTGTCTGCATAACTGTAGAAAGCAGCCAGGTGCTCTTCCACAATTATGTATCCTTCCCCAGTAAACTTGGGCATATACTTTAAGTAGTCTCTAGTAGGAAGAGGATTCATAGGATGGGGCAGGATTAAGGGAGCATATCTAGCAACAACTATGGCATCCATTCTATTTAAGAGGGGGATTAACACCATCCATAGGAATATTGGGTGGAGGAGAACTTGGGGGAGAAGGAGTTTGCGAAGGGGCTACTGGGAATGAGTCTCGGAGAAGAATGGGAAACAAGAGAGGATTTAAGGAGAAGGCTAACGAGCTCAAGTCAACAGATGCTACTCTTTGTGCAGGAGTGGGGAAATCTTCTGCAGTCACGGGTCTTCGCCGAGAAACAACTTCAAAGGAGAGGGGAGTGACAAGGATTTCTCCCTCTAGTCCCAGACCAGGAGGGGAAAACTCAGCAGGAACACTCCCAAAATTCAGGAAACGAGAAACCTCTGAAGGAGGTCTATCAAGAAACTGAGGAGGAGAAAAAGGAGTTCTTACAAAAGGAAATGGTGGATTACCTGTTTCGGCGGTGGAAGCTTCTTCTTCAGGGGCATTTCCTTTTCTGAGAACCACCTCTGGATCAGTTACAGGTGTAGCTAGAGGCAGCTGTGGATGTGACCGTGTATGCCTGCCTCTGGAAGCTACAATTAAAACAGCGGGTTCACTCCAGTGGAGTCATCACAATGGAGTCTCTAGGTGCACAGTAGAAATCTTCAAGGGCTCTGATGCCTGATGCACCTTCAGAATCAGAAGCTCAATGTCGTTCAATCCTGGGGAAAATTTTCAACTTCATCCCCGGCAACGGCACCAGAAATGTTAGCATCGGAAGTCACTCCTGGATTGCTTGTAGGAGCAGAGCCTGACACCCATCAGTTTTATGTCACAATAGTTTTAATGGATGATAAGATGGGGAGAGACTCGAGGAAATATCATTCTAACTCAGGGACTGGGTCTGGTATGTAAGGAACAAAGGAGGTCTTGATCAAACTTTAGCCAGTGGGTTGATTAAAAGATGATCAGGTGGAAGACTTGGTAAGAAAGATGAGCAAACAACTTTAGGCAACAGGCTTCCAGCGGTTTGCAGAGGAAAGACTCTGAATGCAAGATCCTCTTGGTTCAGAGTCTCAAGAAACTGAAAGGGGACTTGACTGGATCCTCCAATTCCAAGTCACTCAGCACTGGGAAAATCACAAAAAACCGATTAGAAACAACGTAACTGCTATAGTTATCCAATCCAACATCATCCTATAACAGATACAACTCGACTGGATCCTTCAATTCCAAGATGTTCTAACACAGTGTGAAAAGAGACGTGAAAGAAACTAACATTCATAAGACAAGAAGTCTCAAAAGTCCATACATAACCAGAATAACAGTGCTTTGTTAAAGATTTACAACCGGGAGCTCTTCTCAACCATCGATAGATACAAAAATGGAGAAAATGCCTACATATACTTCAAAACAACAACAACAAGAAAATCAAGACGTTGCATTAAAACTTTGCATCTGCATGGCTTCTGACAACCTACTCTTGCAGACTCTGAGTGATCGTGCACTTGTGGCAGATGCAATCGAACTCCTGACAGTTCTGTGGGTGAATCGACGTACTCTTAATTTGTCACTGGACTTTCCCATTATGGTGGAGGCGATGTCTAACCACCACCAACTACCTCAATAACTGCTTCATTGGGATTGAGGATGGCCCAGCCAACTCGTCACCTTTGGGATGTGGAAGGCCCCTCGCACTGCCACCTGGATTAACTGAACTGCCTGATGAATAGGTGTGGAGGCTAGTGTGAAGGATGGGGTGCATAATAGGAGTGGTGGCACCAAAACTGTGAGGGTGAGATAAGAAGTGATGAGGTGTGAGAGAGGTTACAGGGGAAGACACATGGCGGAAGGAAATAAGAAGAGGGGGACAGGAGATGAGATATAATGGGCACATTTTAGTGGGAGGCTGACGTGGAAGGGAGCGGGACGCATGATAGGTGGTGAGTGGATGGTGAGATGGGGGGAGGGACCACTTGGACCAGAAAAGGGGAGGTGGACAGGCATCGGTGGATGAGGAAGGGCTAAGGGGAGCGAGCTTCATCGCACGGCTAGGAGGAGAACAAATGGCAAGGAGAAGGATGGCACAAAAGGCTACACGACAGGAAAGGGGCCCACGTTCATTAAATGCAGAAAAATAGAGGATGTCTGGATTGCCTGTGCACCATTGATCTGGGCACTCTAATCGCAGCCATTGGAGAAATGTGTCTTCGATTCCGGACCCCCCCCTCCGCTTAAAGGTAGAAAGGCGGGGGGGGGGTCCGGAATCACCTTGCGTGTCATTGATCCGGGCACTCTGATCGTGACTGTTGAAGAGGTGCACCCTCAATTCTGGACCCCTCCTTCTTCTTAAAGGCAGAAAGGCAGGGGGGCTTCAGAATCTTATTCTCACCGTTGATCCAAGCGCATGAATTTCTGCCGTCCAAATTTACTTGTCGCTTAATCTCAAGCGCACTTTGCATCTGAACTTAGGGCAAGTGGGTTTTTAACCCCTTTCTTCACTTTTTACCCCCCTTTACAAGAAATGTCGCTAATAGGTTCATCCAAGTGAACCAGAATAACCAGAGGAAGATGAGTTCCTTTTTCACTCATGGATGTGGGTGAAGGGTGCTTTGTTGCATTTCATTGTTGATAGAAGAAGTCAAAAGAACCTAATATCAATAGATGATCTGGATTATTTTGAGAATGACATGAATACAAAAATATAGTGGAGATATAGCAAGGAAATACATAGATATATTGCAATAAACACATAAATATAGTGTAACCCAACTTCTATTAATGAATAAGAGAAAAACATATTGTAGAACACAAACTGGAAAAATGGGGTAGCTTATCTTTGAAAATAAAGAGATGTTGTCTATGATTCATTCATAACAAGATTTACATCACACTCCATTGCATGCTTAAAGGGCCTCCTTCACCTCAATTATATATGAGAGTATGAGAGGAGAAAAATTTCCATGATTCATGTGGGATAAATTAGTCTAATTTTATAAAACTACATAGGCTTGTAAAACACTAGGACTTCCCGGATGGTCACCCATCCCAATACTACTCTAGCTCAAGCACGCTTAAATGTGGAGTTCTAATGGGATTCAGTGCATTAATTCTTTGTTGTAAGCATGTACATAAGACCACTAGGAAATCATTACATGATATTTGTAACAAATGAATATGGAATTACATTCCATTCCCCATCAAAAGAGTGAATATCATGGTTTATCGAAACCATAGTGTTGAAAATTTGATTTAATGAAAAAGGTGGATGGCCACTGAGATCCACCTAGATCCTTCCTCACCCCTTAGGAATCAATGGTCCCAATTGCATCAAGTTCCCTTGGGAGATGGGAAAACTTCTACTAAATCTAAACCTTGGTGAGTTGCTTGCCTTGTTGAAGTAGATGTCCTTCTTGTACTTTACCTGTGGAAGGATGTCATGAACCTGTTGGAGCTGTTGGATCCATTCAATATGTCTGGATGCATGATATACCTTGGTCTAAGTATGGGAGGAATTTTTCGGTGAAGATGCACCAAGAAGAGATATATCAATGGGGGATAATGGTTGGAACCCCAAGCACAAATGAAAAGGGTCGTGGCCAATAGAGCCATGTTGAACATATGGAAGACTCTCATTCTCTTTGTTCTCCTCTAAGATATTGTCCACCTACTTTTGTTGGATAGAAATATCTTGGGATGAGGATGTAGTGGTCGCAGTGACCTTCTGTTCACCGTCTAACTGGACGGTAAGGAGGGAAAAAATTGTGATATGAGAGATTACTTTACGACCTTGTTTTTACAAGATCAATGAAGTGGAAATAGTTGGATATACCTCTGGTACCATATAGAGATGACTTCCTAGAGTAACAATGACACTGTGGGGATAAGACTCATAGCTAGCATGAAATTTTCACATATATGTTTGTCCTAAAAAAAAAATACTTCAAGTGGAGAAACATCACACACTATCTCATACTTCAAGGGATTGATGCCATAGGACAAGCGACATTGTTGGTTGACAAAGATATCTCATCCCCATATCAACCATCCAATGGTGTATGGTTGGGGGTGTGGAATTGTTGGTAGATTCAATCTCTTGAAAACCTCGGCTGAGATCAAGTTCTTCTGAGTCCCACTATCAATAATGAAATGGATTAGGTTCCCATTTATCCACATCTACGAATGGAAGAGGCACTCCCCCTCCTCAAGAGCCTCTAGTTCTGTTGGTTGTATTGTTGTGGTCATGATGGTAGCAGTGGGTTCTGCATCAATGATATGTTTCCCTTTATTATGCTTTGAATCAAAGTTCAAGTCATGTTCTGATTCTCTTTCTTTGAGATATACCACCAATGAATGTTTTGAGTGACATTCATTAGTGTTGTGCCAGGGGTTGTTGTGGAACTCACACCATGTTTCAGTGTCTTTCTTAAACTTCTTGTTACCCTTGTTTGGATACATCTTGGATTGGGTCTCTTGAGGTTGGCCTTCCTCTCTTTGTCCTTTGTTCTGTGATTTAGGGTCTTCTTTTCCATGATTATCTTGTGGAATATTTTCAAACTTGAATTCCCACTTACTCTACTGCTTGAATTTATGCTCAATTTTGACTACATATCAATAAGTAGTTCCCAGTGAGGAATATATGTTTGGATGTACTTGTGAATACCATTGCGATACTTCAAAACCAGGTGTAGCTCAAAGTATTTGATACCCAAATTTGAGCGCAAGGTATGAAATATGTTAGTGTACTCCGCCACGGTTTGATCTCTTTTATGACGTAGAGTCATCCATCTCATGTACTGGTCATCATAGTTTTCGACAAGGTAGAACTCCTCCTTTAGGGAATATACAAAGGTTGAACAAGTGGGGTCTCTCTTGAATGGTGTAGATGCATTCATGGTTTACCTCTCCCAATAATCTTCCCACCAATATCTGACATGGGGAAGGGATTTAAGGAGCATGAAGGTGATCTTTTCACTCTCAATTTTTTTTTTGGACAGAGTAATAACCTTCTAGCAGATTCAACCATTTTTATAGAGCATCTACATCTATCTAGCCTTCAAATAAGGGGATATCAAAATTGACTTGTACCTTGAAGGGTGATGAACCTATGAAATGGTTGCTTGTCTAAGATTTCTTGGTCATCACCATCAATAGTCTTCGAAGTATCTGAGTGAATTTTTCCATCATCTCGTTCCTCTGTCGCATGAGGGACTCCTCAAGAAACGTCTTGAAATGATCTCATGCTCTATCATCTCTCTTTTTTTTAACCATGGGAGGCTTCTTGGGATAGCGAGAGAGGTTTTCCTCAAGAGAAAATAGCTCAAGACCCAAATCTCTATACCCTGACCTCGTCAGGGACCCACTCTAATAAATGACAAGGAGAAGACTGCTCTAATACCACTAATATGGATTATTTCAAGAACGACATGAAAACAAAAATATATTATAGATATAACAAGGAAATGCATAAAAATATGGCAAGAAATACAAAAATATAGTGAAACCCAACTTCTATTAATGAATAAGAAAGAAAAACACTATAGAACACAAACTAGAAAATTGGGGTAGCTTATCTCTGAAAAGAAAGAGATGTTGGCCACAC
>ML779991.1:473434-505170 GCA_009831015.1 Picea engelmannii
ATTATGTGATATTTCCACCCTTGAAGTTTGTGATGTTGTTTTAGGCCAACAATACTTGTGGAAAAAACATGTTGTATATGATTCTATACCTCGCAATGTTATCATTACTTTGGGTAGACAATTGTACATGATACCAGAGGTAGATCCGTCTACCGCCATTTATTTGATCTTTTCAAAGTAATGCAAGAATTTCATCTCCCAGATTGAGAAATTTGTCTTCTTCATGATTCTCTCTCGAAGAAAAAAACAGGTCCCAACCACATCCATGGACTCTACATAGAGCCTCTCCATGTAGAAAACGTAGGTGGAAACGATCATGGAAGAATACAAAGACATCTTCTCCTCACCCATCAGGGTACCTCTACATTTTCAGGTCAAGTATTCAATTGATCTAAGCCTTGGTGCACATCTACCCAATGGGTGAGTTTATCATCTCTCACTAATGGAAAATGAGGAAATCAAGCACCAAATCCAAGAACTGCTTCAAAAGGGGCATAGATGACCCAACTCCTCACCCTATGGGAGCCTGATTGTACTTGTTCAGAAGAAAGATGGGACCTAGAGACTCTGCAATTATTACGGGGCCCTAAACAAAATCACAGTCATGAACTAATACCCTATTCCTCGAATTGACAACCTTCTTGACTAGCTCAAGGGAGCCAAGTAATTTAGTAAGATTGACTTGAAATATATCTATGACTAGGTCCCAATAGAACATATTGATGTATGGAAGATTGATTTCAAGTCCAAAGAAGGTCTTTTTGAATGGCTAGTCATTCCCTTTGGTTTCACAAATGCTCCATCTACTTTCATGAGGTTGATGGATGATATATTGTGTCCCTTCACCAATTAGTTTTTAGTGGTATATCTAGATGACATCCTCATCTTCAACAAGACTTGGGAGGAACACTTGCAGCATATTCAACAGGTCCTCCACTCTCTGGAACAACACAAGTTATATTCTAACTTGGAAAATTTCTCCTTCGGCATGAACATGGTCCAATACCTAGGATACATTTTTGATGAGCATGGTGTGTATGTGGATCCAACCAAGATCGGGGCCCACAAAATTTTTGGCATTTCGTCTCTCGGGGTTAGGTTTTTGGATTTTTAGGTTTTTCTCATTTATGTTTTATGTTAAAAATGACTTTGGATCCTCATTATACTTATGTTCTTGTGAATGAACATAGTCATCACATCTCTTCTCAGAGATAAGTTGCCACCATTCAAGCAAGTTGTTTCAATCTACATTTTTACAGTTTCAACATATTCTCTTTATTAATAGAAGACATGTTTTAATGTATGTCTGTTTGTTTCTATGATATACATATGTATTTCATTTTTTCCATTTATAAATCTAGATCACTGTTTGTTGGAATATAGTTTTTGAAAATTGCAGAAAGATGGTGTTGGATATGGCAACAATGTGAGTCCATAAGGAAGGTCGATGTCTACAATTATAAAAAGTACAAACTATTATGAGAAGGAAAATCATTCTTGTGGATCTAAGTTCCTATATGGAAAAGATATGAAAATCGATAAGTAGAATTTTTAATCTGTGGAAAGCATATTTGAAAATTTTCCGATTGAAATTATTGAGAAAATATCTCATTGTTACTGTATGCATGTGATACAGGTGAGATGGAAGATCTGTCCTGAAAAGACAGATAATGGTTTGTGAGTTGGAAAGAATGAAAAAGAGGCCACTATTGTGACATCAAGACCCTATGATATGCCATGATTTCCCATGAGATATGTTATGCTATGTTAAAGAAATCTAGACGATACCTTGGCTATAAGACTCTATACTCTTCTTATGTGAGGAAGCCTTGGAAAGATGGATTTACCAAAGGACTATGATGCAAAGAAGGGGATGTGTGAGCCTGGAGGATGAGTGGTTGCAAGGAATAAGAGAATTGAATCAAATAACAAGATAGTTGGTATCATGAGCACAATGGGTATGTCAAATAAAAAGTGATTTGAGATCTAATCTGGTAGTCATATGGATGTAGATCCATGATTACATAGATACGTATTGTATTGAAAATCATGTTTTATCCTTAATTATGCATAGAAGTGGTTTAATATGAAGGATGTTTGAAAGTTGTTGCATACATGCAATGAAATTCCATATATCTGTAAAAGGACGAGACTATGAAAAGGATGACATTGCTTCAGAAGATGAAGGATGAAGACACAACAAGGATTGTTGAGAAGAAAAAAAGAGCATAGAGAATGATGTTCTTATTAAGAGGGAGGGGGATGTAACACCCCCATTTTAATCCCTTGTTTTACTTGTAATTAATTATGTTTAGTGATGATTTTATCTCATTATGGAGATAGTATTACCATACTATGATAATCTGAACAATGTATTTGTATTATTGTTTAATAAAGAAATACAACCACTTATTGAAGGGTAGAGCACTATTATTAGTCATGAAACCACAAAATGCAATATTGAGGGGATCTAGAGGGCGTTAATAATGCTAGAGAATCGGAAGCCACCTAGCTAAATTATTTTTGGGGAATAACCAACTATCTCCTTTTTCCAAATTCAAATATAATTAGTAATGAAGAGGGGGTTCATAGTTGAGAAACCATCTATCCACAATGTATGGAAGTATGGAGGACTGACTAACATAGTTGAGGAATATCAACCAAGGTATAGTCAGTACCACCTCCTTTACCATGATTTACCCACGAGACCCTATGACACCATAAAAAGTAATATCATGAACATTATGAGGAGACAAGGAAGAACTGCGGTACAGCCCATGGGGGAGAGAGCGAATAGACAGAGCTAGAGAAAGAAAACTATTGTGGTTGGATAGAGAAATCAAAATAGATATGAACTAAGAGGGCCATAAGTTTGATTCTTGTTGGGAAAGGAAAAGGAATTTCTGATTCTAAGGTAACTCAGTTGGGATGGAATTTTTGGAGGCCCTAATATTAGTGTGTAAATAGGGGGTTTTTCTTCCACTAGTTATTGTGAAGGATAGTGGCCTTCACACTCATTATGATGATGAATAATAGAAAAGGTACACCAAGACAATAGAGATGATGAATAACATAAAAGGTACACCAATACAATTATGATGATGGATGTTTTACCAATGAAGACTATAATCAAGAGCTAGAAGAACAAGTTTACTACATTAGTGAAGATGAATAATATATGTTGGTCTATGCAGAAAGATCTCTGGTAGTTTGGACTTGAATGCACCTGGAAGTTTTCAAGAAGGTACAATTTTGTTTCCTATTTTAGAGGATAAAGGTCAATATCTTATTGAATAAAATAATATCTATGTGCTTAAGTAATATAATCAACATAAAGAAGTGATCTAAAATTGAAAAAAAAAATTGTATAAAGATTGCAAGAGGAAAATGCATGTTTCTTGGGCAATTAGATCAAGTTGCAAGCACATAAAAATTATTGATTTTTTACTTAAAATGAACAGTACAAACAATCATAAACAACCATCAAAATAAGCACATAACACAACAAAATTATAAAGGCGTTCACCCCTCTCTTAGTCCAACTTCCAATGGATCATTTTCATTATATGATCAAAAGTGTTAATACAGTGCTTTACAATTCTCATATTGCAAAATAAATTGCTCCAATGGCTCCAAAATGTCTAGAAACCCATGTCTAGGCTCTTTTTGCACCTGGTTTGGCCAAAAAATGAAGAAAATACTCTTCCTAGAAGTTTTTCCCCAATACTTGATGTCTCTACTCTCCAAAACGCACCCATTGTGCAAACAACCAGCCTCCTCCTCACCAAACCTAGCTCCCATGTGCAATATGGGTCATGGGAAGATTTGTCGTACCGTTAGAGCTACCATCATCCTTTCCGACAAAGATATTGATCACATGGCCCATGTGGCTAGGTGTTGGGTTATATTTCTACACTCGTTAGTCGAACCCCCTACACGATCTCGCACTATCTGTCATATGGGAAAGGTTTGTGAGTTTCATGACTAGGGTCACTGCCATTGTAAATCATAGTTTAATTTAAATAAAAGTTTTGGACTATACTTGTTAAGAACTATTGGTAGGTGGGATGATGGCCCGACCTACATGAAAAATTACCCCTACCAGAGGTCGTGATTTCGACCCCCATGGAGCCAAATAAAATTTTATACAAAAAAAAATGGGGTGCCATGTGGCAACCCCTGAGTGGGCCTCATGGAACCCTATTATTGGCCACGAAAACCTACCACGTGTCGACTAATGATTGTTCAATTTCACCACCTATCCAGTCACCCTTCCACATCACCTTGCCGCTTCAACAATCCACTTCACCCTGCCACATCAATTGTACAATCAACAAAATTTGTTTGTTTGGGAAAATGAACAGAACACCATATATTTTCCATACAGACTCTGTTTGATCCCGTTCAAGTTGCATTGGGATCATGAGGAAGAGATCTACTCAATGAAACCATTTTCAAGCAATTTCTAACACTTTGATTTTAAAGCATTTTTTTTATCCCCTGGATCACTCATCCCCATTGGGATGCTTTTGGACCTCCAAAAGGCTATTTTCAGTCAATTTGTTGATGAGGTTACAGTTCCCTAAACCTTCCAAACTCAATTCATTTAGCTTTGCTTGGATTAGTGCCTTTGAGACCAACAGAAAGGTACTCCACATTCCCTCATTTTGAAGTTCTTATCTTTCTATCAAGGATGGTATCCTATTGCAATTCTGAAAGATATTCTGGTGAGAGGTCATCTATTTAAGGAATCAGAACATTCTCTCCTTGATCATCAATCAAAGGAGGCTCATACAATCTCAAATTCTCAACATTAAAAACTTCATACATTTGCATATAAGGAGGAAAATCCAAACAGAAGGCATTGTTACCAATTTTTTCAAGAATATTAAAAGGTCCATATATGATTGGTTTCATACTTTTACCTTCTTATTTAAGCCTCTCTTTGCTAATGTAAAGCCAAAATTCATCTCCAACTTGGAAACCGTGATCAACACAATGCTTGCCATGTCTTGTCTTGTACTTGGCTTGGATCTTTTCCAACTCTTCTTGTACCGTTTGATGCACCAATTGAATTTGTTCAATGAACTTCTTTGCTCAATCAATGTCATAATGACCATCAATAGCAACATCCTTCCCAAAGATAAAATATAAAGGAGATTTTGGAAAATAACCAAAACATGCTTCAAATGGAGATGTTTGAGTCGATGAATGCTTAGCCCGATTATAAGCATGTTGAATGTATTGTAGGTGCTCATCCCAAAGCTTAGGATGTTTTCTGCAATAACCATGAAGAAGATGTACTACTATTCTATTCACCACTTTTGTTTGACCATCAATTTGTGGATGAAATGTTGTGCACTTTTTCAACTTGGTGTCAATGAGTGCCCACAAGCTTGACCAAAAATTCCCAATAAATCAAGAATCTCAATCAAAAATAATGGATTTGGGCAACCCAAAATGTACCCATACATGTTGAAAGAAAATTTGTGTCATTTGTTGAGCTGTAACCTTCTTCTTACATGGAATTGAAATACACATTTTGCTGAAATGATCAACCACAACATAAATATAATCATGATTCTTTTTCAACATAAGTAATCCTCCTACAAAGTCCATGGAAATGCTTTCCCAAGGACGAGAAGGAACCAGAAGTGTAGTATAAAATCCTAACTTTATGTTTCTAGGCTTACTTTTTGCACATAAATAACATCCTCTTACATATTGTGAAACACTTTCATTCATTTTAGGCCAATAGAAATACCTTTGCAAATTATCCACCATCTTGCCTATACCAAAGTGGCAAGCAATAAGAGAAGAATGTGCTTCCCTTATGATGTTGACTCTTAACCTTGTGGAATACATAGTGATCTGAAAATAGAAGGCTGACTTGTTATGCTATGCAAGCACCCTCTACTTCATTAAAATAAACTTTACAGGACCTTGCTCCATGTGTTAAAATATGCAAGATAAATTATGTGCCAAGTTTATGCTTCTTCTTTTAAATGTTCATGTGTGAGGAAATGTTCTTTTAAATGGTTAAATATGTGATTTAAATAAAAACATAGCAACATAACTTGCAGCAAATAAACCATCAAACTCACAACAATAACAACATGATAAAGGAGTTCACCCCTCTCCGGGCTACATCTCCTTGAGCCTCCATTAATGGACTTGGATCTCTGGGATTAATTTGTCAAAAGTTATTTTACAAGCTGCTTCTCAACTCCAATGGAAAAATATACTGTACCATTGGGATCAAAACACATAAAAACCCCAAAAATGACTAATAGAACTCTAAAAACGGATCATGGCTCATCCGGGCATGACCTCTTCTACATGTGGCCTAAAGCTTCCCTGAGTTTCCTTGTGGAAAAAACACCTGTAAAATTCCTCAAAAGCCTTTGAAACCTGTCTCAATGTGTTCATAGCATAAAAATTAGCCAAAAATGACTATTCAGTCACAGAAAACAAACTTGGACTCACCAAAAATGACCTCAATCAATGAGGGCTTCAAGCTCCCTATAGCTTCTTGAGACTTCAATGGTGAAAAAACCTACATAAGTAGTCTTCAAATGGCTGTGAAAACAGTGCCAATAGATTCAGAATGTCCAAACACCCCTATTTGGGCTTTTACGGCACCTCATTCAACCAAAAAATGAAGAAGATAGGCTTCCTACCATTCTCTTTCTTCAAGCTTGTTGTCACTGGTTCACCAAAACACACCTCTGTGTGCTTGAACCCAGAAGACGCTCCAAAATGCGTGCTTAAACCTAGCACCCACGTGTAACCGAAAAATGGTCAAACTGTAGGATGGTTAGGGCACGTCCAGCTCCTAACCGCCAAGGTCGAGGTCACATATGGTCCATGTGGCCACGCGCTCATATAAAAAGGGCCAAGATTTTCAAACCAATGAAAATGCACCAAATGTTAGACAAATGATTGGTTGTTAATCGTTTTAAAAAACTAACTCCCGCGCACAAATTTTATGGTCATATGTTATGGTGCCCGAAACCATGGGCTGAACTCTGTTTACATATATGCGCACGCCATTCCGTTTATATGGGCGACGGTCATATGTAGAAATATATGCGACCGAGGCTGAGGCTAAGCCCCAGCCCGGACCCCTGTGCCATCCATAAAGCAATGTAACTTTAAATATATTAAATCCCATATACATAACAAGAACCAACGCATGGTGTGCCGATTGGGCAGCCATTGCCAAAGCGCTCAGTCTATGGTGGAGGTCTGGGGTTCGATTCCAGTGGAATTAATAAAATTTTGAACAAACAACCAATTCCATGGTGCCACGTGGAAGCCCACGATTGGGCCACGTGGCACTTCATAATTTGCCAAAACCATGCCATGTGTCACAACACGATTCGTCCAACTGTCAACCAATATAAAGCTTCTACGTCAGCATATGCCAATTCAGCTCTGCCATGTCACCTCTACCACATCATCATACGTTCATGCCACATCAACATCCATACGGACTGTACGGACTGCACAGTCAACGTCCCTTTTTTTACCTGTTTGGCGATTCGAACAGATCACGATATCTCTTGCTCCTGACATCCATTTGAAACGAAATGAATTGCATTGGGTTTTTGACGACGAGGGATACACACATGTTCGTTTTGAGGCAATTCCAAGAACTTTGATTTTTGAGCTAAATTTTGACCCCTGGTCCAGATTTTGATCACACCTTCCCACTGAAAGGATTTTGGACCCACAAAATCTTATGATTATCTGTCTGAGATTCAATACACCTCTTCTTTCAAGTTCTATCAACTTATTCTACTTGAAAAGTCTTTTCGACAATCACCTGGATACCTTGACATGCCTTGCACTGCAACTGACTATGTCCTTCAGCCACTGTTCTCTGGCTACTGCTGACCCACTATTCTCTTTGTGCTTGGAAGACTGCCAACCTTCCCACTAAGAATCAAGTACCTCTTGTGAACTCTTTGACGTCAACACAATCAGCTCTCCAAGGGCTGCAAAAACTTTCCTACAACATCTTGTCACAAGCCAAAAAAACCATCAATCTTGAAAACAAATTTATACAAGACTGAAAATGATGCCAACAAATTCTTTTTCTCTTCAAACAAACTATTGCATCTTGTACTTCATTAAAGAACATGGTGTTTTCCTGCATCTTGGTGTACTCAAAATCGACTTACAATCCAACACACACCATCGACTAAACACAAGTCGAAAAACATGATCGACACACCATAGTCATCAAGACAACATTGACACAAGTCGAAACTCATTTGAAACATATCGACCTTCCCAAACTGACAAGTCGACAAACATGATACACAATCATGTTACAATCATGAGTCATTCATGACAAACTATCACCAGGTTCACTACTTATACATACACAAAAACAAATGCCTGTGCATAGCTCTTTAACTCTCCTTCCAGTACAAACATAAGTACATAAACCCAAAACATGTGGGTACATAAGATCTGAATAGATAAATATGAAAAAGATATATGGCTGTAACAAGTGAACATCATATCCATCTTTTACATCCTCCTGGCGAAGTTGTGCAACAACAAAAATGCCTTCACATGAATTGCATTCACATGCAAACTTGCATCATAGAAGTTATGATAAACTGCTACAACTTGTCATACTCTCAACATAAATGCATACATAAGGCTGAAATATGCATCTACAATAGAAAATGCAAGCCTTACTTGCTCAAGAAATCCAACCATTTCTTACCAAGCCAACTCAATGGTGACTTTTTCTGCTGAAAATCGTCCTCTTGTGAATCATCTTGACTCACATCGATGATGGAATCTCCTCTTCCATTCTTTCCAATCTCTTTATCCAACTGCTTCTTGTGCTGTGGATGAATAGTTGGATGCAATGTCCAACATTGGTCAATGATATGACCCCTCTTCTGACAATGAGTGCAAATCTTTTGCATCCTCTTTTCACGTTGTCTTTGCTTGTAAAGTTTCCTGAAAGTGGCCAATCTTTTCCAACATTTTGAAATATGATGGTTATATAAACCACAATATGTACATGGATTCTTTCTTCCATTTTTACATGCAAATTTATCATGCTTAACATAATCAAAAGCAACTGAATGATAAGCAGAATTATACCTTGAACATTCACCTTTATCGCCTCTTTTAGGAGGTGAATTTGAAGAGTTACAAGCTCCCCTTTGAAGACCAACAATAGTTTTCTTGTCCTCATCATTGTCACAAATCTTTTGTTTCACACATTTGCATTCATCTTGAACAAAAGCCTTGCATGCTGGAGGGATTGAACTTTCAACAAAATTTCTTGAACTTTCACCTTTATCGCCTCTTTGAGGAGGTGAACTTGAAACAAAATTTGTTCTTGGAACTTTTTCCCTTGTCTCCCTGACTTTGTAATTTGCTCCATCTCTTCGTTCATATCCAAGACTACAATACTTGGGTCTCTCTTTAACAACAATAGGCTCAACAATGCCTTGTGCATGCTTGCCTAACCCTTTACCTTTATAGCCCATTTTTAACAATAACTTGGACCCTATTCCGCTTGTGTGATTTTAAAAAACACCAAAACATTCATCTTGAGAGGAATTTGAAGATAAACTAACATTACATACCTCATGTTCATGCATGTACTTGGTAAGGGTTTCCCTTGCCTCATGGAGTTGAGTCTCCATCTCATGCAACTTTTCAAGAAGCTGGTCTTTCTCCTTCTTCATGGCCATCAACTGTTATTCAAGGGAAATGCTTTCCTTTCTATCTTCACACATCTCTTTCATCACATATCTCATGGTTAGAATCTCCTTCAACATCTCTTTGTCAAAGAACTTGGATAATGAATATGTATGAGAACTATCAATGATTGAAGCTTCCTCCATCCTTGCAAGATATCAAACTTCAACACAAAACTTGAAAAAATACCAATAGCTAAATCTCAAGCTATCAATGGCAAACACATGAGAAAAATAAACTATGCTCTGATACCACCTAATCTGAAAATAGAAGGCTGACTTGTTATGCTATGCAAGCACCCTCTACTTCATTAAAATAAACTTTACAAGACCTTGCTCCATGTGTTAAAATATGCAAGATAAATTATGTGCCAAGTTTATGCTTCTTCTTTTAAATGTTCATGTGTGAGGAAATTTTCTTTTAAATGGTTAAATATGTGCTTTAAATAAAAACACAGCAACATAACTTGCAGCAAATAAACCATCAAACTCACAACAATAACAACATGATAAAGGAGTTCACCCCTCTCCGGGTTACATCTCCTTGAGCCTCCATTAATGGACTTGGCTCTCTGGGATTAATTTGTCAAAAGTTCTTTTACAAGATGCTGCTCAACTCCAATGGAAAAACATATTGAACCATTGGGATCAAAACACATAAAAACCCCAAAAATGACTAATAGAACTCTGAAAACGGATCATGGCTCATCCGGGCATGACCTCTTCTACATGTGGCCTAAAGCTTCCCTGAGATTCCTTTTGGATAAAACACCTTTAAAAGTCCTCAAAAGCCTTTGAAACCCATCCCAGTGTGTTCAGAGCATAACAATTAGCCAAAAATGACTATTCAGTCATAAAAAACAAACTTGGACTCACCAAAACATGACCTCAATCAATGAGGGCTTCAAGCTCCCTGGAGCTTCTTGAGACTTCAATGGTAAAAAAACCTACATAAGAAGTCTTCAAATGGATGTGAAAACAATGCCAATGGATTCAGAATGTCCAAAAACCCCTAGCTAGGCTTTTACGACACCTCATTCAGCCAAAAAATGAAGAAGATAGGCCTCCTGCCATTCTCTTCCTTCAAGCTTGCTGTCACTGGTTCGCCAAAACGCACCTCTGTGTGCTTGAACCCAGAAAATGCTCCAAAATGCATGCTTAAACCCAGTACCCACGTGTAACCAAAAAATGGTCAAACTGTAGGACGGTTAGGGCGCGTCCAGCCCCTAACCACCAAGGCTGAGGTCACATATGGTCCATGTGACTACACGCTCATATAAAAAGGGCCAAGATTTTCAAACCAATGAAAATGCGCCAAATGTCGGACAAATGATTGGTTGTTAACCGTTTTAAAAAACCACGCACAAACTTTATGGTCATATGTTATGGCACCCGAAACCATGGGATGAACTTTGTTTACATATATGCGCGCGCCATTCCATTTATATGGGCGACGGTCATATGTAGAAATATATGCGACCGGGGCAGGGGCTAAGCCCCAGCCCGGACCCCCACGCCATCCATAAAGCAATGTAACTTTAAATATATTAAATCCCATATACATAACAAGAACCAACACATGGCGCACTGGTTGGGTGGCCATTGCCAAAGCACTTGGTCTATGGTGGAGGTCTGGTGTCAATGAGTGCCCACAAGCTTGACCAAAAATTCCCAATAAATCAAGAATCTCAATCAGAAATAATGGATTTGGGCAACCCAAAATGTACCCATACATGTTGAAAGAAAATTTGTGTCATTTGTTGAGCTATAACCTTCTTCTTACATGGAATTGAAATACACATTTTGCTGAAATGATCAACCACAACATAAATATAATCATGATTCTTTTTTGACATAAGTAATCCTCCTACAAAGTCCATGGAAATGCTTTCCCAAGGACGAGAAGGAACCAGAAGTGGAGTATACAATCCTAACTTTATGTTTCTAGGCTTACTTGTTGCACATAAATAACATCCTCTTACATATCGTGAAACACTTTCATTCATTTTAGGCCAATAGAAATACCTTTGCAAATTATCCACCATCTTGCCTACACCAAAGTGGCAAGCAATAAGAGAAGAATGTGCTTCCCTTATGATGTTGACTCTTCACCCTATGGAATACATAGATTTCCAAGATGATACAAAAGTTTATCATGCACATGGTAATCCAATTCCTCAACTTGGTTAGAATGACACAAAGTTGCATAAACCTCTTTGAAATAAACATCTAAAGCATATTGTTCAACATAGCTCTCATGCACGATAAAATTATTCTTAAGAATAACTGAAGTACTAACAATATGCCTAGAAATAATATCAACAACTTTGTTATAAATTCCTTTCTTATACCTAATAACCAAGTGAAATTGTTGTAGTAAACCCATCCACCTGAAGTTCCTTCCTTGTTGTAGCTTTGTTTGTTATTGCAAGTATTGCATTGGTTGATGATTTGTGTGAATAATAGTTTCTTTTCCCAAGAAATAATGTTTCCATTTTTTCACACTTTTCACCAATGCATACAACGCCTTGTCATATTTAGGATAATTAATCACAACACCATTAAAAGTTTCATAATGATAACAAATGGGTTTACCATGTTGCAACAAGATTGTTCCCATTGCATAATTACTTTGATATGTTTGTATCTCAAATGGTTGTCTTAAATCAGGAAGTGCAAGAACTAGAGCTAAACTATTTTTCTCCTTCAATGCATCAAAATATTTTTTTTGCTTTCCTCCCCATTGGAAAACCTTCTTAATGCTTGTCACGGCATGTAATGGAACTACAATTGAAGAAAAGTTAGAAATAAACTTTCTCCAATATTTGGATACTCCCAAAAAGATTCTAACCTTTGTTACATTGTTGGTCTTGGGCCAATCTAAAATGACTTTGACCTTTGAGGGATCTCTCTTCAATTTCCTCCCTCCAACAATATGTCCCAAGTAAACTAATGTGGTCTTTCCAAACTCACATTTAGACATCTTTAAAAACAAATTTTCTTTCTTCAAGAAATCTAAGACTTGATTCACATTCCTAACATGTTATTCTCGAGATTTTATAAAGATCAATATGTCATCCAAGTAGACAATTACACAATCATCAAGAAAAGGGCTTAAGACATAATTCTTAACTCTCATGAATGTTGCAGGAGCATTACAAAGCCCAAATGGCATAACGAACCATTCATACAAACCTTTCTTTGTTTTTAAAGTTGTCTTCCATGTGTCTCCTTCAACAATCCTAATCTGATGATAACCACTTTTCATTTCCAAATTAGTAAAATACTTAGCATATTTCAATTGATCAAGCAAATCATCAATTCTAGGAAGAGGGTAATGACTATTTGTCATAATATTGTTCAAGGCTCTGAAATCTACACACATGCGCCATGTACCACCTTTATTTGGTACTAAAACAATTGGTGACCCACATGGCGATGTTCTTGGCATGATAACCCCTTTGTCAAGAAACTCTTGGATTTGTTTTTTTTATTTCAACATTCTCCACGGCTGACATCCTATACATGCCAATGTTTGGAAGAGGACAATCTTACTGCAATTGGATCTCATGTTGGATACCTCTTTTAGGAGGCAATCCTTTTAGCTCCTGAAACATCTCATCATATTTGTTAACAACCTCATATAAATCAGATTTTCAATTTTCATCACATCCTTGGAAATCTTGTTTTTCTACATTGTCTTTGGGTTTGATCAGCATTGACTAACCTCTTCATTTGTCCTACATTTACAAGTGACAAATTTAACTTCTTGGTATGTTCTCTAACAATGTACTCAACTCCATTTTTAAACAAATGATATTTTTTCTCATGACAATGAAATATGTCTCCCCTATCATATAAATATGGGCTTCCCAAAACAATACCACAAATATCTAGTGGAATAATATCAAGCTCTACCTCATCTATAAAGTTTGAAGTGATGGAAAATCTAAGTTTACATTTTTTTTCACATGCAATTTGGCATTGTCACATATCCAAGCTAGAGGATATGGTTTAGGATGAGGAGTTGTTTCCAAATGCAATTTCTTGACAGTGTCTTCAAAAATGAGGTTTGCTTGTGATCCAGTATCAAATAGAGTATCTATTTTGGTATGCTTTGAAATAAATCTTATGTGGAAAATCTCTATTCTTTCTTTTTCATGTTGAGTTTCATTGAGGCTACTACTTGAAGAACTAGTACTGGAAATAGAGGCCTTACTTTGAAAACCCATGGCTATGATTTTTGTTTCATCTCCAGAATCAGATCCTAAATCATGTTGTATAGTTACAACAGTCTTTGGTTTCCCTTTGTTGTTGAAATTTTTGGGTCTCATTTAAGGATGAAGTTTCCAAAAATTGTATTCATCATGGCCATATTTTGAACAATGTTTACATTAGAGTTTTTCTCTCCCCTTATTGACTGAGCATTCTTCTTTCTGTTTCCTTTGAATTCCTTCTTTCCTTTGTCTACATTATAAAATGGCTTCTTTCTGCCCTCTTGAGGATCATTCTTCCCTGTTGCTTCTAAATGAGTTTCCTATAGACAAAAATCATCTAGATTTGTAGGTTTAAACATGAGAATTGTGTGTCTCAAATAACTATTCAATCCTCCAATGCATTTGAGTTAAATTTCTTAAAAAGATAAATCTATACCCAAAATAAAATATCTTCTTCTAAATTCTTGAGTGTAGCTTTGCACATTTTCCCCTTTATATTGTCTAAAGTTTTTCGAATCCATGATAGCTTTCTTCATGTATGCTAATGGATAAAATTGTCTTTTAATTGCAACAATAAAATCATTTCAAGAGGATAAAACTTTACCATGTTTCTTCATGTCCTCTTGAGTTTTGGCTTTCGTCCAAATGAGTGTTTCACCTTCCAATCTAAGAGAAGCAAGCTGAATCTTAGTTTCATCATATTGGATTCTTTGTATCCTACAATACACTTCAATCTGATGAATCTAATTATCCAATTTCTCAACATTTACCTCTCCATTGTACATAGGCAATTCAAACTTAATATCAAGCTTAAGAAAAGGGGTTTGCAGAGGAATTTTACCATGTTCTTTTGGAGAATTTGGAGGTGATTGTGAAATGGTAGAATAAGTGGAAGATGGAGGTGAAAGAGATGGAGTGTAACCATTTCATCCATTTCCCTTTGGAGTTTTATCACCATTACTTTCATCACCTTTTGGAGGATTTGAGCTTTCTCCTTGCAACCTTGCATTCCTTTCTTCAAATAAAATTTTCGCCATTTTTGTCACATCATAAAGGATTTTCTGAAAGATTCCTCTTCTGAAGTAGGAATTTCATGACTCTCCTCATGATCCATACTTGGTGAATGTGTCCTTGAAACCTGAGGTGATTGAATTTTTATCCTTCTTGAAAGTTGAGAACTTGGCTCCACAAGTTTTCCTTCTCCTCTTGTGAGCTTCAACCTTGTAAGCATCAGAAAACAAACACTTGCAAACAAATCAAACCTTAAAAAACCTTTTCTATGATACCAACTTGATCTGAAATTGAAAAAGGTTTGTGTATAAATATTTCAAGTGGTAAATGTATGTGTCTTGGGAAATTAGATCAACTTGCAAGAACATAAAAATTATTGAGTTTTTACTTAAAATGAACAACACAAACAGTCATATATAACCATCAAAATAAGCACATAACACAACAAAATCATGAAGGAGTTCACCCCTCTCTTGGGCTAAATCTCCTGGTCCAACTTCCAATGGATCATTTTCATTATATGCTCAAAAGTGTTAGTATAGTGATTTACAATGCTTAGAATAAAAAATAGATGGCTCAAATGGCTCCTGAATGTCCAAAAACCCCTGTCTAGGATCTTTCTTCACCTGGTTTGACCAAAAAATGAAGAAAATACTCTTCCTAGAAGTTTCTCCCCAATACTTGTTTTCTCTTTTCTCCAAAACACACCCACTATGAAAAAACGTGGCCTCCACCTCATCAAACCTAGCTCCCACATGCAATCTAGGTCATGGGTGGATTTGTCGCATCGTTAGAGCTACCAATGCCCTTTCTGATGGAGATCTCGATCGCATGGCCCATGTGGCTAGGTTCAGGGCTAGGTTTCTACACCTGGCAGTCGACCTCTATCCACGAGCCCACACTATCAGTCATATGGGAAATATTTGTGAGTTTCGTGACTAGGGTTGGGGCTTACCCCAAAACATTTTCCCCATCCTTGTAAACAATAGGTTAATTTAAATAAAAATTTTGGACAATACTTGTTAAGAATTATTGGTAGGCAGGCTAGTGACACGACCTACATGAAGCCTTTCTCCTATTGGAGGTTGCTCGTTTGACCCCCACGGAGCCAAAAAAACTTTTATACAACAAGAAGGGGGTGCCATGTGGTGACCCCTAAGTGGGCCATGTGGCACCCTATTATTGGCCACCAAAACCTACCACGTGTTGACCAATGATTGGTCCACGTCACCACCTATCCAGTCACCCCTCCATGTCACCCTTCCACTTTAGTAGTCCATGTCACCCTGCCACTTCAATAGTCCACGTCACCCTGCCATGTTAGTTGTACAGTCGTACAGACTATACATTCAACTACCACGTCAGCCTGTACGGACTGTACAAACTGCACAGTCATCAAAATTTCCCTATTTGGGAAAACAAACATAACACCATATATTTTCCATATAGACTCTATTTGAGCCTGTTCAAGTTGTGTTGGGATCATGAGGATGAGATCTACACAATGAAACCATTTTTGAGCAATTTTGAACAATTTTATTTTTGAGCATTTTTTTGATCCCTTGGATCAAGAAGGGAAGATTCTTTTGTCATCATTCATGGAAATTTCAAACAACAGTAAGCACACACATGATATATTTGATTTTCAAGAAGTTAGTGTCCAAGAGAAGTTTAAAATTGATGATGAAAAGTTTGGTCTTCAAGAGTTTACTTATCATTATCAAATGAAAAGTTCTTTTCTTGATGAAGACAATAAAGACGAACAATTTTTCCAAACAACATCTTTATAAATTTTCCTGATAAAAAATATTATTTTGCAGTTGGTTATGATCATTCTATTGAGGAACAAGTTATTTTTCTAAAACATCATGCTACCCTCATAACGTACTAGGAGGATATTGTTTTTGATGATGGTATTGATGATATTGTTGTCTCTAGTTTTTGTCAAGAACTTACATTGCAAGAAGAACATTGAAACAATTTTAAAAGGATTTCTTTGATTGTTCATTAAAGATACAATTATTTCAAGTTGATGATATCAAGGATGTATATGGATTAGACATTATCTTAGATGTTTCTAATAGTTTCTGCTATGATGAAATTTATGTTTCAAGTTTTTATAAAGATCAGGTTGTCCATATGCAACCATCGTTTCATGACTATCGTGAAACAAAGGTTTCTGAATTTGAAGTTTTAATAAGTTTAAACAATCATCCCAGATATGATAAATACCCATATTAGGAGAAGAATATTTTAAAATTCATGTATGCAGAGAAATATACAACATTGGACTAGTTTATGATGTGTATGAGTTCTCTAATGATGAGTCACAAATGGATATATTGTTACCCCTGATTCTTAAGGACTTAGCGCTTGATGATCCTAAACTAACTTCAATTGGAGATGCACCAGTGGAGCAACCTTACTTCATAACAAAAACAAATATTCCAGAAATTGAGTTCAATCATCTGTACAAGGAGGATAAATTTGTGGAAGAAGGATGCCTATCTTTTATAGCTAATCAAAAGGAGGCAAATTTTCATGTCTTTCAATATCCTGTGGAAGTTTTTCTTGAGTCATCAAGTGGAGTCAATTTTTGTTTATCCTTTCACTTGAAGTATGGATTTGAGATATACATTGATTTTCAGTCATCCATACCTCTTTTTTCTTGGTTAAGTAAAAGTGGAAGATATGATCATATTAGCAGAAAAAAAAAATTGGCTTTACTGGAAATTTTATAGTACTTGATGAGTGAATTTGTTGTTGATTAGAGTAGGAAATTAGTGTGTATAAATATGCTATCCAGATGAGCATTTGTGTTGGTAATTGTTTCAGTAGAATAGTTTCTTTCACTTATTAGTTTCCAATATGTTTTGTTTCAAGTTTGTAGAATATGGTTGTTTTCAATTTGTGCTTTATTTCAACTGAGAATAGTAAAAGGGATTAAAGAACAAAGAACATGTTGGTTTCATGAAATGGTTTTAGAGAAAGCTTGGATCATGCATAGGTTACAAATATTATGAGTTCATAGGGTTGCAAAGTAATGAACACAGAGGTGAGGTTTCATGAAAGGGTGAAGGAACATGATCTGCATGTTCTTCGGTGCCTCACAGGGAGACACCATTCCCAGATGGAGCCTATGTTATAACATAAATTCACATTGCAATTTTTTTGAAATTTTGCAAAATTTGCACAAGCTTTGCTAAATTTATCGCTTCAAAATATCCAATTTGGCTAATCCCACCATGTATTCCTATCCTTCTATGAGTCAAATTCTATCCCATTCTTTCCCTATTTCCATTTGAAAATCCTTATTTTTTCCTTAAGTCATAGTTCCTAAGTTATGGTCATTTTGTTCTCACAATTAAATCTCCAAGATAGAATTTCTACCCGAATTCAATTTCCAAAACCCTAGTGATATCTCACCATTTTCTAAGAAAAGTAAATTTAAGCACCTGGGCGCTTATTTCAAGTCAAAAAAGGGCCTATCATGCCCCTGAAAAGGACCTAAAGTTTTATTAATTTAGGCGCTTACCACAAGACCACAACTCAGAAACAATAGGATTGCAGAGTTCGACCATATCTGATGGTTGTAACTGAACACATGTAATATCGATGATTTTTGTCTAGCATCAGAGTCCCCTCATCAGACTCTCTCTCATGACTTAACTCTCCATCACTCCAATGGGATCCATATGATCAATGGTCTAGATTTAATGGGATATTATATCAATGAACCAAAATTTGTTTTTGGCACCTCTAATTGGAAATCCTGATTTAATATTAGAGTCCCTTCATCAGATTCGCATGGCTTAGTTCACTTGGAAGGAATATCTCTTATTGATGGTCCATATTTGATCATTGATCTCATATATTTCCAGATTCCACAGCATCCTTCTAGCGAAGCACTTCTAGGACCAACCAACAGATGACACGTGACATACCCCTACTAATTAGCATTGATGTGGCCCAACAAAAAAATTCCACATGGACATACGAAACTCACCATATACATGGGTCAATGCATCAAAAGTGAGTGACACACATCACACCTTCCTACTTGCAACATCAACACCATCAAGGATAAATCAAAAGATGTCGCGTGTACTTGGATGATGTCAATTCAAAGTCCCCCCGTCACAGTCCCCCTTGTCGAATTTCTATCCCTTTGATCGATCAGGCAAATGCACATCTGATTGACAATCCAGATTATTGTGATGGTGCATTGGACTGACAATTCATATTAGATCTTCAGTCTCGAAACATGCCTATCAACATGCATGGTCAAATCCAATCAATGGTTTCCACATAGATAAAGAAGTCTGACCCGGTAAATATGGGCTCCACTTCTAAAAGGTAGTGCTACACGCATGGTTCCATAGTCCACATGTTCACATTTAAATTATGTGGAAACATATTTATAGATACATCCCAAATGGATTTCACGATGGACGTGGAAGTAGTTCTCATCCCACATATCAATGATTGATCTAATGGTTTCCAATAAAGAGGTATATAATCCATCAATGTCAAAATATCATGTTGTAGTCTATAATCAAATAATTGTTAATTTTATGAGAAAACACAATGAAAGAGGTGTCAACAAATCCAAACATACTCTATTTTGGAGAAAATTAGTTTCATATTTGAAGGAATATTTCAAGGTAGCAGTTGAGTAGTAAATCCCAGGAATGGAGGGATTCATTCAAGCAATCAAAAATATTATAAATTCGACAACAAACAGAGTACAGGGGGGTAGACTTATGATTTATGTTAGGAAATATAGGTAGTAAGATTGTGTTCTCTATTATGAAGCTCGTGGGGTAGTTGTAATTCTCAGACGTCAAAGGATATTTCATTTCTGGATATTTTTCATATGGATTCATTCTTTTAAAATGTTGATATTAAGATATACATTTTCTATGTTGGATTCATAATATTTATTCCCAACTCATCCTTCTTCATCTCAGAATTAATAGATCTTGTTTTTTCCCTATGTTGTGATCTAAGATTTATTTTTCCTTCTTATTTCTTCCACCTTTCATTATCATCTTTAAAACTTAGTTGAATGAGACTCCATTCCCAATGGATTAGGCCTCTGATCTTTACTGTGTTTTGTTCCATTATACTCCCATTTAATTCTTAAGCTTGTTTACCCCATTTTACCCAATCCTTTACTTTTAAATTAGGCATTATGAGCTTACTTGTTAGAACTGCTACTTAGTGACAATGGGAAGCTAGTATTCTTATATTAGATGAGAGATCCCTCTGTATTCCAAGAGCCATCTTGTAGCCTAAAGTTGGTTTAAAGATGTCTTGTCATGGTTTCTAAACAACTGGAAACCATCTTAAGTTACCACACCAAGGAGGTATAGTGTTATTATTTTATGTAAAGGTTATATTTTATAATATCACCCCTTATATGTCTGGATTAATTTGGAAATGTGTAGGAAATTCCAAGCTTTCCACCTCTCACACAGAGTATAAAATTTCAATATTTATATTATATGACTTCCTCCTAATATTAAGATTTATTAAGAAAATAAATTGTAATTATGGATAATTAACATGAGTTACCAACCTCATTTCATCAAACAAATTCCCCTAAGAAAACATGTTAAAATGTATATATTTTCACGTTTATTTATTTATTTAAATTTATTTCCAAAAAATATTTTTTCTTGAAAATAAAATTTTTCCATGGTAAAAATCTTGTTCTTACCAAGACTTATTGCCCACCTAAAATCATGCAAATCATTACTACATTTTAGGGAAAAGCCACCATTTTAGATATTTATCTTTAGGCATGATTTTACTAAGTAAATATAGGTAATAATTATATTTTACCATGTCTTAATAAGACATAAATTAAATAAAAAATGCACAATGTATTATTTCTTTTATTTCACACCTTCCTCATATTAAATACTTTATCCTTTCAACTCTATAGCGTAGCCTTATGAGACCAGAATTGTGGTCCATCTTTCATTCCAAGAATTCCCCTTGTGAAGATTATTATGTTGGTTGGAAGCTAAGGGCCTTTACGCATGCTCCCACAAATTATTTATCAATCATCTAGGCCTTCCAAGAAGTTATTAAGACTTCACCATTAACGAGGGATAGGTCATCTCTTAGAGCTGATCTACAACTCAATATTATAGGAAGAAACACTAACAAAACAAAAATGTATTATAGGAAGAAACACTAACAGAACAAAAATATACATTTTTATTTCCATATGCTAGATGAAGACTATATCATATTAGTCTTCACTATTCACACATGAGATTTATTCATATAAATTTCTACAAATTCCCAACCAACACTCTATTTTTACTCAGAGTTACAAAGGAAAATCAGAGGGAAAACAACACAAAATATTTTTCTCAACTCACTTCATATTTTATAATCTTCCATGCACATAGATTAATACTTTCACCCCTTGAACAAATGATCAAATTATTCAAATAACCAAATATAAATTACATAGCATCAAGGGAAATTATGTTAGTTACCAGATCTATTATAATAGCAGAAAACAAAAATACGACAGAGAATAATAGCGAAACAACACAATATATGAAACCACAACACCAAAATAATAGCTTTATTGATAGGAAACAATGCTCACTTGCCTCTTAGAGGGGGAAAACTCCACTAGAGCAATTCTCTATTACAACAATTCCCAATACAAAACTTCTCATTCCCTCAACTCTTATTTATACTCAATCTATCTACTACAAGAACAATCTAGAGGAAGATCTTCTAGAAGCAGAAGATTCTATTAGGTCTTCTTACATTTGAATTACTCTTCCTTATTACTAGGTTATATTAATATTGACATTTATTACATGGAAAGTATTATTTTCTATCTACGTGAAGGGTTAAGGATGTTAGGTCCCTAACATGCCCTCGCCCTTAAAAACAACCTTGTTCTCAAGGCTTGAGATGAAGAAATTACTGCAGAATTGTAGCTGTCTCCCAGGTGGCATCTGTTGGAGTTGTATCTTTTCACTATACTAAAAATTCCTTGATGGTGCACTGATAGAGACAATTCTCATGTTGGTCCAAGACTGCTTGTGTCTGCAACCAGATGGATCCTTCTTCATCCAACTAAGAGAGATTGGTTTGAGTTTGGAACTTAGTACCAATCACCTTCTTTAAAAATGGAACATGAAAAACATGATGGAGCTTAGAATTACTAGGAAAAGCTAATTGGTAGGTGACCAATCCCACGCACTTGAGAACTATATAAGGACTATAAAATTTTGGCGCAATTTTCTAACAATGTTCATCCTTGAGTGAAGTTTGCTTATAAGGTTGCAGTCGAAGAAACACCTGGTCCCCTTCAGCAAATCAATGTTTGGAACGACTTTGATCTTCTTGTTTCTTCATGTGATTATGAGCCATTACCCAATTCTATTTGAGGGTACGAAGAATAGCTTCTTGAACTGTAAGAGTTTGGTCAACCACCTAAACCTTCAAGACAGCTAACATGTATGAGAGAAATGAAGGTGGATTTTTTCCATATACTGCTTCAAAAGGAGTCTTGCGAGTGGTTGTATCGTAAGATGTGTTGTACCATCATTAAACTAGGGGTAACCATTGAGCCCACTGATTTTACCTCTCGGATGTAAAACACCTCAAATATGTTTCCAAACAATTTTTGACAACTTCAGTTTGGCCATCAATGTAAGGATGATAGGCTGTGCTGAGATGCAATTGGGTGCCCTGTAGCTTGGAAAATTCTTGCCAAAAATTGGTAGTGAAAGTGGGATCTTGGTTAGAGACAATAAAATGTGGCATGTGATGAAGCTTGAAGATATGATGTATGAAAATTTGAGCCACTGTGGATGTGGTAAATGGGTGTTGAAGAGTACATAAATGAGCATGTTTGGAAATATTATAAACTAACACCATGATTACTAACTTATTTCCCGATTTAGGTAATTCAACAATGAAATCCATAGAGATATCCCTCCAAATAGGGGGTGGAATCATAAGTGGTTGTAGTATGTTGGGGGATTTGACTATTTCTCCCTTGTTGCATTGACATAAATCACATTCCACCACAAAGGTGTAGACATCCTATTTCATACCATCCCATAAAAAGGAAAGTTTGAACTTGTCGTAGGTTTTGGTAAACCCTGAGTGCCCAAATCTCGGTGTATCATGAAGATCAAAAAGCACCGTGAATTTAAGTTGTGAATTTTTACTTAAATATTGATGACCTTGTATAAAATATCATCATTGTGCCAAGAGTATGCTTGGGAAATTGGACAATTGTCTTGAAATTGTTGGATAAGATGCGAAATTTTTGGATCTTCCAGCCATTCTTGGTGAACATCTTGGAGCCAATTTGATGCAATGAAAGAGAGGGAAAAGAGGGACCCTTCATCTTCATATTTTTTGGAAAGAGTGTCAACAAACACATTGTCTTTTCCTTTCTTGTAAATGATCTCATAATCATATCCAAATATATTAGTCACCCATTTTTGTTTCTTTGAGGTTGAAAGTTGTTACTCTAGAAAATACTCAAGGCTCTGATGATCTGTATTAATTTGGAAGTGTTTCCCAAATAGACAAGGGCACTAGAGATCCACTGCATGCAAAATAGAAAACATTTCTTTTTCATATATTGATTCATCCAAATGTCGCTCTGATAGTTGTTTGTTGGTAAAAGCCAAAGATCAACCATCTTAGATAAGGAATATGCTAATTCCTCTCCCTAAAGCATCACATTCTAGGACAAAGTTATTTGTGAATTCAAGAAGGGTCGGGACAGGAGTGGTGCACATAGACTTCTTCAAGGATTGGAAGGAATGATCAGTTGTGGGAGTCCAAGTAAAATAATTATTATTAAGGAGATCAGTGAGAGGCACGAAATTTTTTCCATAATTCTTAACAAACTTTTAATAATATCCTATTAAACCAAGAAAACCACGCAACCTCTTGAGAGTCTTGGGGCGAGGCCAATCTTTCATAGATTCAATTTTCTTAGGATCCACCCTGACACCATCCTTGCCATCAATATGACCCAAGTACTCCACTTCTGAGGCTCCAAAAGCACATTTAGATTGTTTGAGGAAAAGTTGGTGCTGAGAGAGTAGAGGAAGAACTTGATCCACATTAGAAAGATGGTTTTTCCATGTTTTAATATATATGAGAATATCATAAAAAAAAACTAAGACAAGATGATGGAGGAAAGGACGAAAGGCATGATTCATGAGGCTTTGAAAAGTGGAGGGAGCATTACACAAGCCAAAGGGCATGACCAAGAATTCATAGTGGCCCTCATGAGTTTAAAATGAAATCTTAGGAATGTCTACATCTTTCATAAATATTTGGTGGTATCCAGAATGAAGATCAAGTTTAGTAAAGTACTGGGCGCCACTTAATTCATCCAAGAGATCATCAATGATAGGAATGGGAAATTTTCTTTGATGGTGATTTTTTTGAGTGCGAAAGTCAGGAAACATATGCCAAGAGCCTTATTTCTTAAGTACCATGACCATGAGATGAATAAGTGCTAATACTAGGATAGATAACACCCGTGGTGAGCAATTCTTCAACAATTTTCTCAATTTCATTTTTCTAGGAAAAGGGATGAGGATAGAGATGAACATTGGGAGGAAGCCTACCTGGAATTAGGGGAATGGAAAGACCATGAACACCATGGGAAGGGGGAAGTCATTGGGGAGTGTAAAAAATAGCTCGATGTTTGGAGAGGATGAATTGGAGGTCGGGATGCACGTAGGGTGTCTTGTTGGCTTGAATGGAATGGAGTTGTGGAATAATTTCAAAATGATGTTTTTTAAGGAGATTTTCCATGTGATGGGAGCTAATGATATTAGGGGAACCTATTGTGATGCCTTGGAACTTATACTATTGGCCCTATTGGTTGAATTATATGGTTAATTCCTTAAAATCCATGAGGATGGGGCCAATATTCATTAACCATTTTGCACCAAGAACAATGTCACAACCACCCATGTCGATAACAAACATACAAGATTGCATTTTGTACTGACCAATTTGGAGACACACATTTTCACAACGCCCCTCACATTTCATGGAACCTCCATTGGAAATCATGATTTTAAATTTGTTGACTGCATGGATATAACAATTAGTTTGTTGGGAAATGTGACGATGAATAAAATTATGGGTGTTTCCATTGTCAATGAGGATGATGACGACCTTCTGATGCTTAATGTAACCAATTATCTTGAGTGTTTAGGGAGCAGAGAATCTAGTGAGAGAATTCAAGGAAATGATCAGTTTGACTTATAGTGGTTCTGAGGGTGGAGTAATATCACTTGGATCAGGTGACTTAGCCACAGGGGGGAGTCTCGACCTATTCTTCAAAAAACATCCTCATTGATGGCCATACAAATATTTTGTTCCTTACACTTGTGCCTAAGAAAATATTTTTTATTGCAATTATAAAAAAGGCCCTTGAGTTGGAATTCAACCATTCCTTCCCAGGTCAATTTTTGGATCTTCGGTGCACTTGAAGGAGGGGCGGGAGTGACTGGTTTAGGGAGGGGAATAAAGGATGGTTTTATGATTTGAGAAGAGACAATATTTTGTGCCTCCTTAGCTCATTTAGTAGATTCCACCCAACTCTGGGGGTGATCCATGAGGATGTGGGAACAAATCTCATCCTTGAGGCCATTGATAACTAATTCTCAGGAAAATTCATCAGACATGCCCTCCATGCGGAAAGCCAAGTGCTCAAAAGAAACTATAAAGTCTTCCACTATGTAATATACCATATATAAAAAGTATGCAGAACATAAATAAAATGCTATAAATGACAGAATAACAACAATATAACCAAAAACATCACCACAATAACACTGAAAGATATAAGAATAACAATGGAAATAACACTTTGATTCTGAGAGCAATGTTCACGGGCCTCTTCGAGGGGGAAAAATCCAGTCCAGAAGAGCTCTATTACAATAATATCCTAGCTAGGGTTCTCATATCCTCAACTCCTATTTATACTAAATATGTCTATCAAAAGAAGCATCTAGAGGAAGATCCTTCTAGAAGCGGAAGCTTCTATTAGGTCTTCTTATATTCGACTTATTCTATTTTATTGCAAGGCCTTATTAATATTGACCTTTATTACATCTGAATATATTGTTCTACCTATGTGAGGGTTAGGACCCTAACATGTCCTCCCCCTTAAAAATAGCCTTGTCCTCAAGTCTTGAGATGTGGAAAGTGCTGTAGAATGGTAGTTGGTTCCCAAGTGGCATCTGCTGGAGTGGTATCTTTCCACTGGACTAACACTTCCTTGATGGTTCTCTGACGCAGGCGATGCTCACAATGGTCCAAAACGTCTTGTGGCTGTAGCCAAATGGATCCTTCTTCGACTAACTCGAGAAGATTGGTTTGAATTTGGCACTTATCTCTAATCACCTTCTTTAAGCATGAAATATGAAAAATAGGATGTAGCTTCGAATGACTGGGCAAAGCTAACTGGTAGGACACCTATCCCACACGCTTGAGAATGGTATAAGGACCATAAAATTTGGGTGCTAGCTTCTGACAATGCTCGGCCTTGAGGGAATTTTGCTTATAAGGTTGCAATTGAAGAAACACCTGATCCCCTTCTGCAAATTGACGTTCAAAGTGACCTTGATCTGCTTTTTGCTTCATGCAATTTTATTCCATGACCAAAATATATTTGATGGTATGAAGAATAGCCTCTTGAACTATAAGCGTTTGGTCAACTGCCTGGACCTTCAAGACCAGGTAAGTATGAGAGAACTAAAGGTGGATGTTGTCCATATGCCACTTCAAAAGGAGTCATGCGTGTAGTTGTATGGTATGAAGTGTTGTACCACCATTCGGCTAGGGGAAACCATTGAGCCCATTTATTTTTCTTTTCTAAGGAAAAACATCTCAAATATGTTTCCAAACACTTGTTGACAACTTCTGTTTGACCATAAGTCTGAGGATGATAAGATGTGCTGAGATGAAATGGGATGCCTTGTAGCTTGAACAGTTCTTGCCAAAAATTGCAGGTGAAAGTTGGGTCGCGATAAAAAACAATAGAATGCGGCATGCCATGAAGCTTGAAGACCTGATCCATGAACATTTAAGCCACCGTGGATGTCATAAATGGTTGTTGAAGAGCGTATAAATGAGCATACTTGGAAAGGCGATCAAGAACCACCATGATGACTAATTTATTTCCCAATTTGGGTAAGCCTATAATAAAATACATAGATATATCCTTCCAAATAGCAGGTGGAATCGGAAGCAGTTGTAGTGTGCCCAGATATTTGACTATTTTTCCCCTGTTGCATTGACACACCTCACATTCAGTGACAAAATTACAAATGTCTTGTCTCATACCATCCCAGAAAAAAGAGCGTTTGACCTTGTCATAGGTTTTGGTGAATCTGGAGTGCCCTGCTGTGGGTGTAGCATGAAGCTCAGAAAGTACCGTGGATTTAAGTTTTGATTGTTTACTTAAATATAAGTGGCCTTTGTATTGAAACTCATCATGGAGCCAAGAGTACCCTGGGGGAGCTGGAGCATTGGACTGCAATTGCTGGATCAGATGTGAACTTTTGGGATCTTGTAGCCATTTGTGGTGAATGGCTTGGAGACAATCTAGTACAATGAAGGAAAGAGAAAAAAGGGATCCTTCATCTTCATATTTTTGGGAAAATGCATCCGCAACCACGTTGTCTTTTCCTTTCTTTTAAATGATCTCATAATCATATCCAAAGAGCTTAGTCACCCATTTTTGTTGCTCCAGTGAGGAAACGCGTTGTTCCAAAAAATACTTGAGGCTTTGATCGTCGATCTTAATTTGGAAGCATTGCCCCAATAGAGAAGGGTGTCATAGATCAACGACATGTAGAATAGCCAACATTTTCTTTCCATAGATAGATTTGCCAAGATTTATTTTAGATATTTGCTTGTTGGTAAAGGCCAAAGGTCGACCCACTTGCATAAGGACAACACCAATTCCTTTCCCTAAAGCATTACATTCCAAGACAAAGGTCTTTGTGAAATCAAGAAGGGCTAGGACTGGAGTGGTGCACATGGCCATATTCAAGGTTTGAAATGCTTGAGTAGTTGCTGGATTCCAATTCAAAGAGTTCTTTTTAGGAGTGCAGTGAGAGGTTTTGCAATCTTTCCATAATTCTTAACAAACTTGTGATAATAACATGTTAAGCCTAGAAATCCACGCAATATTTTGAGAGTCTTTGGGTGAGGCCAGTCTTGCATAGCTTCAATCTTTTTAGGATCCACCCTAACTCTGTCTATTAGCATTGGAAGTCACTCCTAAATTGCAACAGGAGCAGAGCCCGACACCCATCAGTTTATGTCACAAATTGTTTGTAAAAGGCGATCAAATGGAGGAAAACTCAAGATCATATTGTTCCAACATAAAAGACTGGGCCGGGATAGTAGAGACATGTGAGGTCTTGAACTAACTTAAGCTAGTAATGTGATAAGTGGTGAGTAAGAAGGAGAAAGGAAATAAAGTATGCTCTAGACATTCAGTCTTCCAGCAACCTTTACAAAGGGGAAAGCCTCGGATATGAGATTCTCTCAGAGCCGAAAAAAATTCAAGTTAAACCTAAAAAATATTGCAAAACTAATATAATCAAACATTCATCATATAGATATGCAACACCCGACTAGATTCTCCATGCATGGGCTTTCAGGTTCAGAGGAAAAGTAAAAGAAGAAGCTGCCTGCCATTAAATAAGAAGTCTCAAATGTTCCTCTATAACCAGATAACCAGAGGCTATGCTAAAGATTTACAGTCGGGAGCTATGCTCTACCATCGATATATACAAAAATGGAAAAAATGACTACATATACTTGGGACTGACTTCGGCGTTGAAAGTGCGATCACATCCTGAGTTCAATGCTTGACATTGAGGATCTTCTTTGTCAGGCGGTGCATGCAAACGTTGAGTAGACTGCCCATGCAGTCATTTGTCAAACGCTATCTTTGTCAGGATGAAATAACAACCTACTTCTACGTACGCTCCTTTCTAATCTTCCATTTAAGGAAGGAGATGGCATTCAACCACCATCAACTACCTCAATAACTTCTTTCTCAGGATCGAGTGAGGCTCGTTCAACTCTGCACTCGGACAATGTGGCAGTCTTCCTTTGGTTGCAGCTCTTTTGTTGGACTGCTACAAAGATACCCAGTGGGTGGACGTGGATGAGACTCTGGCAAGGAGGATGAGGTGGTGTTGTGACACCATATGATAAATGCCATGGAGTATGGATAGGACACAAGTGGAAGTGGCATTAAGTGGAAGGGTACAGGTGGATGAGGAGTAGAAACGACCATACAGGCGGAGGTGACTGAGAGAGAATGAGAGAGACACATGGCAAGAGTTGCAAGGATGATGGGATGAGAAGGAGCCATGTGGATGGAAAGAGGGGAACTATGGCAACCAAGGGAATAATGTGAGGAGGAACACCTAGCAGGAGCTGACAGGTGAAAATGAGGAAAGGGGAAAGAGGCGGGCCAGGATGGCACTGAGTGGAAGACACATGGTGGAAGGTGGACAGAGGAGGAAATTGGAGATGTGACAATGGGGGGCTCACCATAAGTCACCAATTCTGGCCCCCCACTTATTAAAGGTAGAATGGCGGGGGGGGGGTGTCCGGAATCAATCCTCACTCACAGATCTGGGTGCCTCAATCTAGGTCGTTGAAAGATGCATGGTCAATTCCGGACCCCCCCTCCTTCCCCCCGCTTTAATGTTAGAACGACAAGGGGGCTCCAGAATCCAATCTTGTCTGTAGATCTGGGCATGCAGCTTCTAGCCACCCAGATTTTCTCGTCGCTTAACTGAATGCGCATTTTCACCCCAAACTTAGGATAAGTGGGTTTTTACCCCACTTCTTTATGTTGGCATGTTTTACAGACAGTTTGTGCTTGTCATTGATAGCAATATCAAAGTGTGCATCGATGGAAAAAGAGGATCAACGTAAGCTAAGGAGGATTAGTGCAGAGTCACACGCAATGCATAGGTGTGCACCAGAGATGAGGTTAACTCATTGTCAAATCTCAAGAGAGATAGCATACTCAGGATCTCAGGTGGATCAAAGGTCGAGGCCTTTGACACTTAGAAATTCTTCTAAGTAAGAAGGATGTGTAAGCTTGGGCAGAGAAGCGACATTGATCGTTGGATCCCATTCAGAATTCCCGATGACCATCACATTTGAATCCAGACAGGAGGAGCGAAAATATGGAAGACATATCTCTAGCGTTAGATCCAAGCACAGGGTCTGACCATCGTTGGATCAGGAAGAACCTGCATGTTCTTTAAAGTGCAAGATCAAAGCGGCGGTCCAACTCCATTTCGGGGTTTTGGCTATCGGGGTTTTGGATACTGGAAGTTGGAGTGTCGAAACACTTTGCAACAAGGATGCCGAAATTGCAATATGTTGTATCGCGATATGATCTGAGTCGTTAAATCACGATCATATCTTGACCGTTGGATCAAGAGGATGCATGGTGAAAGATCATAGCTTGTCAAAGATTCCATTTCGGAGTTTCGCGAATCGTGACTTGGAGTGACGAGAATCTCCATCTAAGGATCAACGAGATGTGAGATCACGAAAAGATTAGAACCTTCAGATCACCAAGAATGAGGACCATTGATCTGAGCTCCATCTCAGAGTCTCGCCTATTGTGACTAGGAGTGACAAGAACCTCCATCACAAGAATCACGAGATGCGAACTCACGATAAGATCTGGACCTTCAATACACCAAGATTTTGGACCGTTGATCTAAGCTCCATCTCAGAGCTTCACCTATCGTGACTTGGAGTGACGAGAACCTCCATATTAGGAACAACGATATGCAAAATCACGATTTAACCGGAGCCATCAAATCAAGGTGTGATCTAGACCATTGATCCGACTCCATGTCGGAGTTTCGCGAATCGCGACTTGGAAAGGCAAGAAACATAACCACAGGAGTTCCGAAATGCCGAAACGCGAAATTGCGAAATACTTTAGGCTTGTGGTCTCAGCCGGTGGTCACACCATCAAAGAGTTGAAGAGAAGATTACGTGCAAACAAGCTCCTTTTTGGCATTTGGGGGATTGCGACTTGAGTCGAGAAACTTCACAACAGAATTAACGAAAAGGCGAAATGTGAAATCATGAAAAGAACATTATGAACAAGCGCTTGGTCATGGCCATGGTCATATAAAGGAAGGAGCTAGCACAGAAAATCTTTGTTTCAGAGTTTCGGAGATCGCGACATGGAGAATCAAGATGTCTCATCGCAAAATATCTGAATTGTGAAAGTGTGAAATGGGTAAATAACGCAAGAACCCATCAGAGTTAATCCAACGATGGAGGTGAACATGAGCACGATAGGAGGGATAATTTTGATCCTCACAGTGTAACTACTAGAAACCATGGATGGTTTCTACCAGAGGATGCAAAGAGACTTCTGTGTGATTTCCAAAGGCGCTGAAGAGTTACAAGGAATCTGCCAGTGGAATGAAAAAGATTCGTGGAGGAAATTGATAGATGGATGAGGGTTGGAGCTTGTAACCGAAATAGAAAGGATGAGCTCGACTGTAACAGAGAAGACGAAGAGTCTCAACTGTTGTTAAGCCCTAATATTGGCTCATTACCACTTAATTGGGGCATATTAGATTAGTAATGTTATTTTATTTATGTCGGCTTTAGGCCATTAGTTGTGATTTAGATTAGTAATGTTATTTTATTTATGTCGGCTTTAGGCCAT
>ML779991.1:510250-523228 GCA_009831015.1 Picea engelmannii
TCTTGTACTTGAACATTTAAGTGGGGTAAAAGGAGGTTGCCCCCTCGAAGAGGCTTATTATCTGAAATTATCTCTTTTTCAAGGCGTTGAGTACCTTTCCTGAAGTTTTTCTATGCTATATTGATGTTTGGTTCTTAACAACTGTCAGAGAGAAAAAGGAATCTCTTCATAACACCTAGTGATGATAGACACAGGGGTTGAACTACCAGAGAAGCTGAAGAGTCGTGATGATGATCAGGTAGAGAATTTGAGATGTGGAGGAGATTGGTGTAGTATGAGAATGTAGAGGAATGAAAAATATTGCATGCACAAGGTGCACAAAATCTATAAATACATGGTACAGAGAAGAGATGGGGTTGTTGTTGTTGTTGGAGTTGTTGTGGATGTTGTTGTTGAAGGTGATTCATGTATGAAGAAGGATCAGAGTGTAGCAACTAAATAGAACAAAATATGAACTATGTAGCGAATGGACATGCTGCACAGAGCATAAAAACCAGAATAACAAAATGGGCAGTGGATGCATGCTGGAAAACAGTGAGGAAGTCTGAGTAGAAAAATCTTGCAGAATAGTGATGAGACTGGTAAGCTATTATTGAACACTATATCACTGTAATAGGTTTCAGTATTTCATATTCATAATCCAGGGTGGTTGGGAGGTGCTAGGGAGGAATGGTGTCCTCAGAGGTTCAAGTGGGTGCTTGAATATAGGGAGTTGGTGCTTCCTTCTAGTTGGCGCTAGAGAAACCAGGGAGTCGGTGCTTCCTTCTAGTGGGTGCTAGAGAAAAATAGAGAGTTAGTGCTCTCAGCAAGTTGCAGCTTGAAAAACAGAGGTTGTAGCCTCACAATGAGTTGGTGCTCATATGTATGATAATGTAAAGAATGTAAATAATACTTACCATATAAAGAAGAAGAGGTTTTTACGTCCAGGTATGGGTTTCCTTGGGAAATAACTATCTCTGTGTTTCTCATATATGTGATTGATGTTGAATGTGCCATTGTTTATTTCCCTGCATTATTGTGATCATCATTGAGTGCCTTATAAAGATTTTAAAAGAAGCATAATTTTTTAAGCACGATAACAACTGATTCACCCCCCCGTTTAGTTGTCCAACACTTTGCACCTTTTCACCAAAAAGGGGTTTTTTATTAGGAAAACACCCCCCTTACATGTTTAGGCACTAACATTAGGCTCCATGGGGGATAGAGTCATCCCTGTGATGCTCTAAGGAATCTTTTGCAGTTCCAGTGCTTTGTCGTTGGGCTATGGAGTCATTTATTAAGCCGAGAATGAACAGAAAAACAATATTTACAAAAACAGAGGATCCGTCTAAGGCTAAGAAAAAACATTTCTTCAGGAAATGCCCATTTATTGGGCCATTAAAAACTTATTTTCTCTCCAAATCCTTCAACCTGTAACTGTTGTTTGAGAGTGCTTCATATATTTTGAGAGGCCCAATCCAGAGGGCATCAAACTTGTTGTTTTTGCCCCTATCCTGTTGGGGTGCATCCCACTTAAGCACCAAATCACCTAGCTCAAATTTCTTCTTTGTGGCCTTCCTGTCAAAGACCTACTTGATATTCTACTGATGAATGTAAGCTCTATTCATTACCTGATCCCTAATCTGTTGCACTTCCACCATATCATGAATCCTTATGACCATATGGTCTGTCTCTCCTTCATGATCCTAAAAGAATTTCGCTACAGGTAAAGCGAGCTGAGTGGGAAAAATAACCTTTGTTCCATAAACAAGTTGAAAAGGTGAGGTTCCCAGGGACTTCTTTGTCATCACTCGATCAGCCCAGAGAGAGAACTTGAGCTTTGAATCCCGGAACCTCTTATTGTCTTCCAATAATTTTTTGATGAGCTTGATTAGGATTTTATTGGAAGACTCTTCTAGTCCATTTCCTTGAGGATAATAGGGAGTGGAGTGAATTAGTGAAATCTTGAACTACTTGCAGAATTTAACCAGAGGCTCAAACTTGAAAGAAGGAGCATTATCGGTGACAATTCTATTGGGACAACCAAATATGGCTATGATATTCTCTAGGAAGCTGATAATTACCTTGTGTGAGGCACTCCTGGTGGGGGCAACTTCTATCCACTTGGTGAAATAGTCTATTGCAGTCAGGATCCATCTATGCTAGCCACTTGAAGGAGGATGAATTTCTTCGATGAAGTCCAACCCCCACTGTCGAAAAGGTGCTGAGGCTACTATAGGCTTTAATGGTAGATATTTGAGTTGTTGCTTTATTGAGAACCTATAGAATTTGATGCAATATCTAACTTCTCTACAGACATCAGTGAATAAGGTGGGCCAGTAGTACCCAGCTCTGAGAATTTTGTGAGCTATGGTCTTCTAGAAATGATGACCTCCACAAGGGCTACTATGGAAATCAAACATGACTTTCTAGGCTTCTTGTGGGTTCAGACACCTCAAAAACACCCCTAAAGGGTCTCTCCAGTACATGCCTTGGTCAATAAGGAAATATTTGATCGCCTTGAGATTTAAATCTCTTTCCTTGTTTTTTCCCATTCCATCAAGAGGCCTCAGATCTTGCAGGAAATACAAAATGTCTTTGTACCAGGTGCATTCTGCTAATGGTAAGCCTCCCTAAGAACTTTTGTTGAACGACTCAGCTTGTTGATCTTTTGAGAAAGCATTGATGAAGCTTACCCCCAAGGCCTTGTAATTGGATTCAACCAACAACTTGGTTAAACCCTGCCCTTTAACTAACTTGGTGGGATTTATCTCCAGGTCAAACTCAAGGATCTTAGCAATCCATTTACTTCTTCTCCCATCTATGTCAGCCTGTATAAGGATGTATTTCACAAAGGTTGAAGAGACATATGCAGTCACTTTTGAGTGAAAGACATAGACTCTCAAAGTTTTGAGAGATTTCACCAAGGCATAGGCCTCTTTATCCATGATCTTGTACCTGATTTCTGCATCTCTTAATTCCCTGTTGAAGAAGGAAATGGGTTTCTCTCTCCCTCCCTCATTTCTCTGCAATAATACTGTTGCTACTGTATCAAAAGAAGAAAAAGAAAAAATTATGAAATCCTTGGAATAATTAGGACTTATCAGCACAGGTGCCTCAGTCAATGCCCTTTTTATCTGGACAAATGATTCCCTGGGATGAGCAGTCCATTTTACTTCATTCCCATTTCTGAGCATAGCTGTGATGTGCTTGAATAACTCGGCAAAATTTGAAACAAATCTCCTCAGAAAGTTAATCTTCAATAAAAAAGCCTAGACCTCTTTTTTAGACCTGGGAAGTGACAGGGTCTGAATTGCCTCTACACTACTGGGATCAATTCTCACTCCCTCTGCTGATACTATATGGCCTAACAACTTCCCCTCCTTCATAGCGAACAAAGATTTCTTGGGATTTAAGGAAAGGCCAAACCTCTGGCATTTCAAGAAGACTTTCCATAAGTGGAAGCAGTTCTCTATGTAGCGAATGGACATGCTACACAGAGCATAAAAACCAGAAGAACAAAATGGGCAGTGGATGCATGCTGGAAAGTAGTGAGGAAGTCTGAGTAGAAAAATCTTGCAGAATAGTGATGAGACTGGTAAGCTATTATTGAATACTATATCACTGTAATAGGTTTCAATATTTCATATTCATAATCCAGGGTGGTTGGGAGGTGCTAGGGAAGAATGGTGTCCTCAGAGGTTCAAGTGGGTGCTTGAATACATGGAGTTGGTGCTTCCTTCTAGTTGGTGCTAGAGAAACCAGGGAGTTGGTGCTTCCTTCTAGTGGGTGCTAGAGAAAAATAGAGAGTTGGTGCTCTCAGCAAGTTGCAGCTTGCAAAACAGAGGTTGTAGCCTCACAATGAGTTGGTGCTCATATGTATGATAATGTAAAGAATGTAAATAATACTTACCATATAAAGAAGAAGAGGTTTTTACGTTCCTGTATGGGTTTCCTTGGGAAATAACTATCTCTGTGTTTCTCATATATGTGATTGATGTTGAATGTGCCATTGTTTATTTCCCTGCATTATTGTGATCATCATTGAGTGCCTTGTAAAGATTTTAAAAGAAGCATAATTTTTTAAGCACGGTAACAACTGATTCACCCCCCTTTTAGTTGTCCAACACTTTGCACCTATTCACCAAAAAGGGGTTGTTTATTAGGAAAACACCCCCCCTACATGTTTAGGCACTAACATTAGGCTCCATGGGGGATAGAGTCATCCCTGTGATGCTCTAAGGAATATTTTTCAGTTCCAGTGCTTTGTCATTGGGCTATGGAGTCATTTATTAAGCCGAGAATGAACAAAAAAACAATATTTACAAAAACAGAGGAGCCGTCTAAGGCTAAGAAAAAACATTTCTTCAGGAAATGCCCATTTATTGGGCCATTAAAAACTTATTTTCTCTCCAAATCCTTCAACCTATAACTGTTGTTTGAGAGTGCTTCATATATTTTGAAGGGCCCAATCCATAGGCCATCAAACTTGTTGTTTTTTCCCCTATCATGTTGGGGTGCGTCCCACTTAAGCACCAAATCACCTAGCTCAAATTTCTTCTTTCTGGCCTTCCTGTCAAAGACCTACTTGATATTCTATTGATGAATGTAAGATCTATTCATTACCTGCTCCCTAATCTATTGCACTTCCACCATATCATGAATCCTTATGACCATATGGTCTGTCTCTCCTTCATGATCCTGAAAGAATTTTGCTACAGGTATAGCGAACTGAGTGGGAAAAACAACCTTTGTTCCATAAACAAGTTGAAAAGGTGAGGTGCCTAGGGACTTCTTTGTCATCACTCGATCATCCCAGAGAGAGAACTTGAGCTTTGAATCCCAGGACCTCTTATTGTCTTCCAATAATTTTTTGATGAGCTTGATTAGGCTTTTATTGGAAGACTCTGCTAGTCCATTTCCTTGAGGATAATAGGGAGTGGAGTGAATTAGCGAAATCTTGAACTACTTGTAGAATTTAACCAGAGGCTCAGACTTGAAAGAAGGAGCATTATCGATGACAATTTTATTGGGACAACCAAATCTGGCTATGATATTCTCTAGGAAGCTGATAATTACCTTGTGTGAGGCACTCCTGGTGGGGGCAGCTTCTATCCACTTGGTGAAATAGTCTATTGCAGTCAGGATCCATCTATGCTAGCCACTTGAAGGAGGATGAATTTCTTCGATGAAGTCCAACCCCCACTGTCGAAAAGGTGCTGATGCTACTATAGGCTTTAATGGTAGAGATTTGAGTTGTTGCTTTCTTGAGAACCTATAGAATTTGATGCAATATCTAACTTCTTTACAGACATCAGTGAATAAGGTGGGCCAGTAGTACCTAGCTCTGAGAATTTTGTGAGCTATGGTCTTCTAGAAATGATGACCTCCACAAGGGCTGCTATGGAAATCAAACATGACTTTCTAGGCTTCTTGTGGGTTTAGACACCTCAAAAACACCCCTAAAGGGTCTCTCCAGTACATGCCTTGGTCAATAAGGCAATATCTGATCGCCTTGAGATTTAAATCTCTTTCCTTGCTTTTTCCCATTCCATCAAGAGGCCTCAACTCTTGCAGGAAATACAAAATGTCTTTGTACCAGGTGCATTCTGCTAGTGGTAAGCCGCCCTAAGAACTTTTGTTGAACGACTCAGCTTGTTGATTTTTTGAGAAAGCATTGATGAAGCTTACCCCCAAGGCCTTGTAATTGGATTCAGCCAACAGCTTGGCTAAACCATGCCCTTTAACTAACTTGGTGGGATTTATCTCCAGGTCAAACTCAAGGATCTTAGCAATCCATTTACTTCTTCTCCCATCTATGTCAGCCTGTATAAGGATGTATTTCACAAAGGTTGAATGGACATATGTAGTCACTTTTGAGTGAAAGACATAGACTCTCAAAGTTTTGAGAGATTTCACCAAGGCATAGGCCTCTTTATCCATGATCTCGTACCTTATTTCTGCATCTCTTAATTACCTGCTGAAGAAGGAAATGGGTTTCTCTCTCCCTCCCTCATTTCTCTGCAATAAGACTGTTGCTACTATATCAAAAGAAGAAAAAGAAAAAATTAGGAAATCCTTGGAATAATTAGGACTTATCAGCACAGGTGCCTCAGTCAATGCCCTTTTTATCTGGAAAAATGATTCCCTGGGATGAGCAGTCCATTTTACTTCATTCCCATTTCTGAGCATAGCTGTGATGTGCTTGAATAACTCGGAAAAATTTGAAACAAATCTCCTCAGAAAGTTAATCTTCAATAAAAAAGCCTAGACCTCTTTTTTAGACCTGGGAAGTGGCAGGGTCTGAATTGCCTCTACACTACTGGGATCAATTCTCACTCCCTCTGCTGATACTATATGGCTTAACAGCTTCCCCTCCTTCATAGCGAACAAAGATTTCTTGGGATTTAAGGAAAGGCCAAACCTCTGGCATTTCAAGAAGACTTTCCATAAGTGGAAGCAGTGCTCTTTATCAGACCTGGAGAAGATGGTGATGTCATCCAGAAAGATCACCACAAACTGATCTCTCTCCCCGATGAAGGCTATGTCCATGGCTCACTGAAATGTTGCTCCTACACTCATTAGTCCGAAAGGAATTTTGGCATAGATGAATGTGACCCAAGGAGTGGTGAAGGTTGTTTTTTCTCTGTCTTCAAGCATGACTGATATCTGATTATAGCCAGAAAAACCACCAATCATGGATATCTTGGATACACCAGTTACCCTCTACAGTATGTGTTCCATGTTGGGCAAAGGATAGTTGTCTTTCTTTGAGCTCCTGTTCAGGTTCCTGAAATCAACACAGAACCCGAGTTCTCCACTTTTCTTCCTTACTGGGACCAAATTGGCCACCCATTCAAAATATCTCAAGGGGACAATAATTTGGGCATCTAACAACTTCTTCACTTCTCTTTCCATGATAGGCAGCAACATGGGATTTATCCATCTTAGCTTCTGCCTAAATGGCTTAACCTCTTCCTTCAGTGGGATCTTGTGTTCAATGACAGATGTGTCATATGTCTTGAGGTCTTCATAGGTCCATGCGAACACATCAGAAAATTCTTTTAATAACTTAGTATATTTGGCCCTCTGTTATTTGGTTAGGCTACTTGACAACTTGACAAACCTAGGCTCCTCCTGTGTGCCAATGTTGCACTCAGTTGTATCAGCTTCTGCATTTGAAACACTGCCGTTTACTGCCACATCATTCCCATCAAACGGTCTTTCTAAAGGGACTAGTCCCTTCAGAATGTGATTGCTAGGTAGATGAATGATATGGTGATTAGAAATTTTATTTAAAAATACCTCAGGGTGAGGGTGATTTTTGAGCTCAAGATCCTGATCAATGTGTAATACAAAAAATTCATCGACAGAGTGAAGAAACCTTTCAATTTCATGATCATCTTCGAATACCTCCCATTGCTTGATATTGTCTGGTATAGATGGCCTATATCTTAACTCAACATCATATTTGATCTTAGGTGGAGGGATCCTGAACATACAGCTAAGACAGCTAAGGAATCGGCCAAGATATTTTCCTCTCTTGGAATATAAGAAATGTTGAAAGTTGAGAAGAAATTATCAATCAGGTTCCACACCTCATCTCTGTAACTCCTGAGCTGAGGATGCTTAGCTCGATAAGCATTTCTGGCTTGTTGAATTATCAACTCAGCATCTTCGAATACTGCTACCCCCTCAATTACCATCTCTCTTGCAACCCTCAAACCCATAACAAGAGATTCATATTCTGCCACATTGTTGGTAACTTGAAATTCTAGCTTGTATGACAAGGATATGGTTTCTTGACAAGGTGACACAAAAACCACTCCAGTCCCAGAGCCTTCACTAGAAGAAGCTTCATTAAAGAACATCTTCCAAACATAGGTGGTTGGAGGAGGTATATCATGATTAAAAATGGGCTTCTTTCTGATTTGAAAAGGGGTTTCAGGAGTATCAGTGAGCTGCAATAAACTAGACCCCAAATCAGGGTCAAGTGCAAAGATAGGATGATTGGTGGGGTTTGCTTCATCACTAACAATGTAGGCCAGTTGAGATTCTCTATACAACCTCTTGTGCTCCCCTCCGAATACTAGAATGGTGGAATATGTGAGGTCCATATGTAATGTTCCTCCAAGTCCTTTAATCCAAGATCTTGACAACAACATGCCGAACTTGGGGGGAACATCAGCTACTACAATGTCCATGACCACACTCTTCATTGGTAGCTGAAATAAAGAGACCACCAAGTCTTTGATGACTCTGAGGCATTTCACCCTCCTTGAATCAAAAGAGTACAAATCATGATAAGCCTTTGTCACTTCCAGTCCCAATTCTTCCATGAATATTTTGGACATAAGGTTCTGGGAAGCTCTTGAATCCATGAAGCAATTATGCAACACCTTATCATGTATGTTTAGGGATGTGTATAAGGGAGGGGATGAATCATCTCTGTCTTCTACCATGGGACCTATGACAACTGCTGGATTTTCATATTGAAGATTTATTGAGTCTGTGAAAATATGGGGGGACTCTGTTTGTAGCAGCTTGGAGAGGGACCTCTTGAAATCTTCATTTTTAACTAGTTCTAAGAGGGGTACAAGAATCCTAATTTTTTTATTTTCGTGTTCAAAATTGAAGGAGGACAGAGGATTAGGAGCTTCCCTTACCTCAAAGACAGGTTCCTAGTCTACTGGAAAAGTGTTTTGAGTTTTCTTTTCTCTAGTAGCTATCGCTGTAGCTTTAGCAGGCCTTTCTGCTATGAGGGGCTGATCCTGGTTATCAAAATTTCCATCCTTCTGCTTTGACCTGAGATGGTATCTGTTAGGCATGTTGTTGGACTTTTCCCCTTTTGCCATCTCATTGATTTGACTATTCATCAAGGACTCTTCATATGCATATTGAGTCAAGTGGGGAAAATGGGAATGTCTTCAATACAGTGAATTTTAGGGTCGAGCTCTTCTATCTCCTCTCTTTCCTCATGAGCAAATAGGTTGTTTTGGAGAGGGCTTTGAATCCTTTGATCATCTTTGTCTCTGCTTCTTTTTTCCCTTGGGCATACCTATGGCACATTGTTACTAGGCCTCCTAAAGCCTCTGTTATCAGCATTTTGAGAATTTCTGTACATGGGCTTTTTTTCTAACTCCCACTTTTCCATCCTAGTAGACAGTGATTTTATCACTTTAGTTGTCTCATCTATCTGAAGAGGAAGGGGAGAGGAATTGGATGGAGAGACTTCAGGTCTCTTCCTAGATGTGTCTCTATTAGCAGTATTCCTGAGTCGGTTAACAACCAATATGTTGGATTCTACCTCCACGGCTGCATCTTGCATGTGAGCCAGAGTAGTAGCTCTCCTTTCCCTCAACAGGAGGCAAAAATCGAGATCAAAGGCACTAGCATAAGTGATTTTAGCAGAGGATTCTTAGGGTTTTATCTCAGCGGGGATCTTATTATACATTTTATTGAATCTCTTGGAGAAGTCAGAGACAAAATCTCCTTCCTTTCTCTTCAGAGACCCAAACTCTGTCATGTAATACATGAAGTCTTTTTTGTCTCCCCACTGTTTCAAAAAGGAATTATCCAAAGCCTCAATCCCATCAATAGATCCAGGAGGCAGGGCCTTAAACCACTTTCTAGCCTTGCCTTGAAGGCTATGGACAAAAATCCTCATCCATACATCTGCATGCATGATAACATTGTAATCTGTAAAACTGTAAAAGGATTCAAGGTGCTCTTCTGTAGCTATATCCCCTTTGCCTGTAAACTTGGGCAACTACTTGAGGTATCCATCCACTGGAAGGGAATTTAGAGGCTGAGGCAACATAAGGGGAGCATAGCTAGAAACTATTATAGCCTCCATTTTGGTCATGGGGGGATTTGATCCTTCCATAGGAATATTAGGTGGGGGAGAGCTCGGGGGAGAAGGATTTTGAACAGGGGATACTAAAAATGAGCTTCTTGGAAGAAGGGGAAACAATGGGGGATTTAGAGAGGAGGCTAAGGGGATTGAGTCAACAGATGCTTCTCTTTATGCAGTTTTAGTAACAGTAATAAGAGGAGGGGTGGTAAAACTAGGAGTAGGGAAATATCCTATGGTCCTGGGTCTATGCCAAGGTATAACTTCAGGGGAGAGAGGAGTGACAAGGATTTCTCCCTCCAATTCCAGACCAGGAGGGGAAAACTCGGCAGGAACACTCCTAAAATTTAGAAAATAGGAAACTTTTGAAAAAGGTCTGTTAGGAAGCTAAGAACAATTAAATGGAGTTTCTATAGAAGGAGATGGCAGATTACCTGGTTCAGCTGTGGGAGTTTCTCCTTGAGAGGCCTTTCCTTTTCTGATAATCACCTTTGGATCATCTTCAGGCGTGGCTAGAGGTAGGTGTGGATGGGATCGCGTGTGTCTACCTATGGAAGCCACAATTAAAATAGCAGGTTCACCACAGTAGAGTCGTCACAATGAAGTCTCCAGGTGCACAGTTGCAATCTTCAAGGAATCTGATGCCTTATGCATGTTCAAAATCAAAGGCTCATTGTCATTCAATCCTGGGGAAAATTTTCAACTTCATCCCGGGCAACGGTGCTAGAAATGTTAGCATCGGAAGTCACTCCTAGATTTCAGTAGGAGTAGAGCCTGACACCCATCAGTTTATGTCACAAATTGTTTGTAAAAGGTGATCAAATGGAATAAAAATTAGGATCATATCGTTCCAACATAGAAGGCTGAGCTGGGACAACAGAGATATGCGAGGTCTTGAACTAACTTAAGCCAGTAATGTGATAAGTGGTGAGTAAGAAGGAGAAAGGAAATAAAGTATGTTCTGGACATCTAGTCTTCCAATAGCCATTACAAAGGGGAAAGCCTCGGATATGATATTCTCTCAGAGACGAAAAAACTTCAAGTTAAACCTAAAAAATATTGGAGAACTAATATAACCAAAAATGCATCATACAGCTATGCAACACCCGACTGGATTCTCCATGCCAGGTCTTTCAGGTTTAGAGGAAAAGTAAAAGAAGAAGTTGGCTTCCATTAAACAAGAAGTCTCAAATGTTCCTCTATAACCAAATAACCAGAGGTTATGTTAAAGCTTTACAGTCAGGAGCTATGCTCTACCATCGATAGATACAAAAATGGAAAAATGACTACATATACTTGGGACTGACTTCGGTGCTGAAAGTGTGATCACATCCTGAGTTCAATGCTTGATGTTGAGGAGCTTCTTTGTCAAGCAGCGCATGCAGATGTTGAGTAGACTGACCATGCAGTCGTTTGTCAGACATTATCTTTGTCAAGATGAAATGACAGCCTGCTTCTACGTACGCTCCTTTCTGATCTTCCATTTAAGGAAGGAGACGACGTTCAACCACTTTCAACTGCCTCAATAACTTCTTTTTCAGGATCTGAAGAGGCTCGGTCAACTTTGCACTCGAACAACATGCCAGTCTTCTTTTGGTTGTTTCTCCTTTGTTGGATTGTTACAAAGATGCCCAATGGGTGGATGTGGATGAGACTCTGGCAAGGAGGATGAGATGGTGATGTGACACCAGATGAGAAATGCCATGGGGTATGGATAGGACACAAGTGGAAGTGGCATTAAGAATTGGGGTATAGGTGGATGAGGATTAGGGATGACCATACAGGTGGAGGTGACTGGGAGAGAATGAGAGAGACACATGGTTGGAGGTGCAAGGATGATGGGATGAGAAGGGTCCATGTGGATGGAAAGAGGGGAACTATGGAAACTGAGGGAAGAATGCAGGGAGGAACACTTGGCAGGAGGTGATAGGTGAAAACGACGAAAGGGGAAAGAGGCAGGCCAGGATGGCACTGAGTGGAAGACACATGGTGGAAGGTGGACACAGGAGGAAATTGGAGATGTGACAATGGGGGGCCCGCCGTAAGCCGCCAATTCTAGACCCCCCCCCTTATTAAAGGTAGAATGGAGGGTGGGGGGAAAAATCGATCCTCAGCCACAGATCTAGGCACCTCAATCCAGGCCATTGAAAGATGTGTGGTCAATTCCAGACCCCCCCCCCCTCGCTTGCCTGCTTTAAAGGTAGTACGGAAAGGGGGCTCCAGAATCCAATATTGTCTATAGATTTGGGTGCTTAGCTTTTGGCCACCCATATTTTCTCGTCACTTAATGGAACACGCATTTGCGCCCCATACTTAGGGTAAGTGGCTTTTTATCCCACTTCTTTTCACATTTTCACCAAAAAGGGGTTGTTTATTAGGAAAAGACCCCCCTTACATGTTTAGGCACTAACATTAGGCTCCATGGGGGATAGAGTCATCCCTGTGATGATCTAAGGACTCTTTTGTAGTTACAGTGCCTTTTCGTTGGGCCATGGAGTCATTTATTAAGCCAAGAATGAAAAGAAAAACAATATTTACAAAAACAGAGGAGCCATCTAAGGCTCAAAAAAAACATTTCTTCAGGAAATGCCCATTTATTGGACCATTAAAAAATTCTTCACTCTCTAAATCCTGCAACCTGTAAGTGTTGTTTGAGAGTGCTTCCGAGATTTTGAAGGGCCCAATCTAGAGGGCATCGAACTTGTTGTGTTTTCCCCTATCCATTCAGGGTGCGTCCCACTTAAGCACCAAATCACCCAACTCAAATTTCTTTGTTGTGGCCTTCCTGTCAAAGACCTACTTGATCTTTTTCTGATGACTGCAAGCTTTGTTCATTACCTACTCCCTGATCTATTGCACTTCCACCATCTGATGAATCCTTCTGACCATATGGTCTGGCTCTCCTTCATGATCCTGAAATAATTTTGTTAAGCCCTAATATTGGCTCATTACCACTTAATTGGGGCATATTACATTAGTAATGTTATTTTATTTATGTCAGCCTTAGGCCATTAGTTGTAATTTAGATTAGTAATGTTATTTTATTTATGTCAGCTTTAGGCCATTAAACCTCCTAGTCTCCTATATATACCAAGGAGACATTTTCATTTTGAATCATCTTGTACTTGAACATTTAAGTGGGGTAA
>ML779991.1:535875-574120 GCA_009831015.1 Picea engelmannii
AGACCCCCCCTTCTTTAAAGGTAGAATGATAAGGGGGCTCCATAATCCAATCTTGTCCGTAGATCTGGGTGCGCAGCTTTTGGCTGCCCAGATTTTCCCGTCACTTAACGGAATGCGCATTTGTGCCCCAAACTTAGGGTAAGTGGGTTTTTACCCCACTTCTTTGCACCTTTTCTCCAAAAAGGGGTTGTTTATTAGGAAAACACCCCCCTTACATTTTTAGGCAGTAACACCATCCTTGCCAACCAGATGACCCAATTACTCGACTTCTAAAGCACTAAAAGCACATTTAGATTGTTTCAGGAAAAGTTGGTGCTGAGAGAGTAGATGGAGAACTCGATCCACATGAGCAAGATGGTCTATCCAGTCTTTTATATAGATGAGGATATCATCAAAGAAAGATAAGAAAAAATGACAAAGAAAAGGACAAAAGACATGATTCATGAGGCTTTGGAAGGTGGAGGGGGCATTACACAAGCCAAAGGGCATGACCAAAAACTCATAGTGGCCCTCATGATTTCTATAGGAAGTCTTGGAAATGTCTACCTTTTTCATGCATATCTGGTGGTAGCCAAAACGAAGATCAAGTTTAGTAAAGAACTAAGCCCCACTCAATTCATCCAAGAGGTCATCAATGACAGGAATGGGAAATTTCTCTTCAATGGTAAGTTTGTTGAGGGCACGGAAGTCAAGACACATTCACCAAGAACCTTATTTCTTTAGGACCATGACCATAGGATAAGAGTAGGGGATCGTACTAGGGTGGATAACACCTACATTGAGGAGTTCATGGACCATTTTCTCAATTTCTTTTTTTTTGGAAAAGGGGTGACGATACAGACAGATATTGGGAGGAAGGCATCCTGGTATAAGGGGAATAGAATGATCATGAACACCATGGGAAGGAGGGAGTCCTTGGGGAGTGGAAAACACCATTTGATGTTTAGAAAGGATGGATTGGAGGTCTTGTGGCACTGAGGGTGTCTCTGTTGCTTGGATGGCATGGAGTTGGGAAATAACACCAAAATCACCATTTTTGAGCAGCTTTTCCATGCGGTGGGAACTAATGATCTCAGGTGAACTGGTGGTGATGACCTAGAACTTATATTGGTGGCCCTCCTAGTCGAATTGCATGGTTAATTCCTTAAAATCCATGAGAATGGGACCCAAAGTCCTTATCCAGTCTGCACCCAACACAATGTCACAACCGCCCATGTCAATAGAAAACATATGATATTTCATGTGGTAGTCACCAATTTGGAGACGTACATTTTCACAACGCCCTCCACATTTCATGGAGCCACCATTGGCAATCATGATTTGGAAATTATTGACGGCATGGATGTAGAAATGAGTTTCTTGGGCAATGCGGTGATGAATAAAATTATGGGTGCTTCCACTATCAAGAAGAATGATGACCTTCCTATGCTTGATGTAACCGATGAGATTGAGGGTTTGGGGAGTGGAGAAGCCAGTGAGAGCATTGAGGGAAATGACTGTTTCTACTTTGGGAGGATCTAAGGAAGGGGTTATGTCAGTGGTTTTAGATGATTCAGACACAAGGGAAGTTTCAACATCCTCTGAGATGGCCATAAAAATCTTTTGTTCCTTACACTTGTGGCCCGGGAAATATTTTTCATCACAATTATAACAAAGGCCTTTGAGTTGGCATTCAACCATTTCATCCCTAGTCAATTTTTGGATCTTTAGTGGAGTGGAGGGAGTAGTGGTATTTACTGGTTTAAGTCGAGGGATAAAGGAGGGTTTACGATTTTGAGAAGATACAACCTATTGTGCTTCTTTAGCTCTTTTAGTAGCCTCCACCCAACTCTAAGGCCGAGCCATGAGGACATGGGCCCGAATCTCATCTTTGAGGCCACTGATAAAACACTCTCGAAAAAAGGCATCAAACATGCCTTATGTCCGAAAAGCCAGGCACTCAAAGGAAGCTATAAAGTCTTCCACCATTCCTGATTGTTTCAACTTTGTCAAATGGCCCAAATGGTTGGTGCTAGTGTCAAAGAATTCATAAAGCTCTGCTAGAAAGTGTGTCCAAGCAATATACCTTTGATGGAAAGTTTTTCCCCATTGCCACCATTGTCACCATTGCCAACGTTCTTGATCTAGATGGAGAACACCATACCAGAGTTTCTCCAAGTCATATGTAATGTCGCATAAAGATAAATAATGTTCCATTTGGGTTACCCAACCAGTGGGATCTGAGCCAGTGGGATCCATTGAGGACTGCATGGTTGTATTGATGGAGGCAACTTTGGAACTGAGTTGTTTCACTTCTTTTTGGGTCTCGGTGAGATTAGATTGCAAGGTATTGAAGCGAGCTTCCAAGTCTTGGCTATGGGTATGGGCCATGAGAATAAGAGAACTAAAATGGGGCAGGTGGGGTCAAAACATTTTTACTAAAAAATGATATGTATGAATGTGATAAAGGAGAAGATATGAATCCAATGGAATAGGTCTCAAATAATGGTTCAAAAGTTATACTCCGGTCTGAAGAAGACTACAGTGATGAAATTCCCAAATTCTTAACCAAGAAAAAATGTGTAGTGACTTGGCAACTTGTTGGCAGCCATATTAATTCCTATATTTTTCCTTACAAGCTTCCTACACACGGGTTTTGAACCCTCAATACTCGTTGCAACTTTTTAAAATGACACCATTATCTTTCACTTTTGCATAACTACTTTTCGTTTTCATTTTCACGACTGCAAGCATGAAAACCTACAGTTGGAATACATGTTGATTGCATTAAAATGATCTTTTGGATTGTTATGAACCTATTTGTTTATGTGGTCATAACTCTTTGAATTCAAACACACCATTGGTCACATATTTATCAAAAACACCCAATATTTATGCATTTGACTATTATGGTGTCAATTCACATAAACTTCGACGCAATGGTTTGATTGAACACATTAAATTTTTGGGTCAAATCATGGTTCATTTGACATGTTGTTTAAAATTCTTTTTGATATGAAATATTGTGATTTGAATGTAACATTTTACCAATGCGTCGTCGATTGTACAACCTGACATGATATTCTTGCATGGTCCCAATTTACTCCACCACCCTCGCACGGATAAGCATTAACGCTCTGTCTTTCATTTCGGGTTGCCTTTGCTGTGTGTTGGGGAAGCTTTGGGAAAATGGTTCTATGTCTACCCTGTCAAACCCTATCGCTGAATACCCTATGTTATTAGCTATGGCTCCTGTAGTGCGAATCGAACCTAATGGTGTCCAAACTTTGTTGTTGTTTGATAACGCCCGAGAGGACCTAGAGAGGAATGGTTGGTTGGTTTTTATTGAGAAGTTTGAGGGTTTCAACCTGGCAGTTGCTCAGCAATTTTTACTTACATTCGATGGGTGCAGAGCCAAAATTGGGGATGTCCAGCTTGAAGTAAACGAGGATTTCCTCAGCTCAGCCACTGGTCTTCTAGCCGAGGGACAAAGATGGTTTAAAAATTCAAAGGTTGAAAAAGTACCATGGCCACTGCTGTTTACCTCAAGGAAGATCAATATTTGTGAAAAAGGTATGCACGTTACATCTCTTAAGTTTAGATGGCATGATTTGTTGGCTATTATCAAGAAGTTTGTTACATGCGAGGGTAGATATGGTCTAGTTTTCCTATACCACCTACGGCTGCTCATGAGTTTCATAGATTTTCCCTTAAATATGCCACACTTCCTCCTTTAGATTTTATATAAAATGGATAAACATTTCAAGAGGGACAAAGCCAACTCTAGCCTCTTCCACCATTGTTTAATTAAAATTATTTTGGTTCATCAGTTGAAGTTGAATGGCGATTCTTGGGACGATTTCTTGTTGAGGAATGGTTTTTCCAGTCCTGAAATTGGATAAGTTGACAAAAATGTTGTTACAGAAACCCTTGTCGGGCCTGTCATTCCCCCTCCTATGCTCATTCCCTCTGTTGAACCCTCAACCTACCCGAACGATGCCCAACCCAACACCCTGCTTGACTCATGTCTAAAAGACAGTGGTAAGCTTGTTAAGAGGTCTGCAAAGAAAAAGGGTAAAATTTACAATGATATCAATTGCAAGGGTAAGAAGGTCACGCGCTGGGTTTCACGGTGCGCTTGCAATAAACCTAAACAAAACACAAACCAAAAACCAATTTTGTTGAGTGAAGATTCTGATTCTGAAATCGAACGGTTTCTAACTGAGGAGTATCCATACTCACACAGCCTTTGTTCAGTCAAGCCCTATGACTATGTGATGAACCTCCCACTGTGCCTTAGAGATAACCCCAACTTCCCCGGGATCAAACTCAACAGAGAACCTGCTGTTCAATTAAGAAGTTCTTCACCTGTAAATACACGGCTTGATCAACCACAGTGCAATGAATGCAAGTTGTGGCTCGACCGATATTATACAGACATCCCTTTGCTCCAATCCCGAATCAAGTCCTTGGAGGACCAAGTAAATGTGCTAACCAAAGAAAATGACAGATTGCAAGCTAATCATAAAAGGCAGAAGACCACAGGCTTTGTTGTTTTAAAAAATGTAGAGGCGACCACTGCCATTGTCAATTCAAAAATAGATTGATCAAATCGAATCCCTGAAACCGAGGTATGGTATTTCAAGAGTGATTTTAAAATGATTTTGTTTGTGTTGAATTATCATATAGGATTTGTTTGCTCAAATCGCATCCATTTCTGTTTTGATTGAATGAATAAAAAACGATTCTATTTATAATAATAACTAGCTACAGAATCGTGAGATTCTGTAGCTAGTTATGAAAAATTGAATTGTTTTGATTTTACAACTAAAATACAATCTGAAAATCATGTATTCTTGTGCATTTACAGGTACACATGAATTTCAAAGGAAATTGGATCGATAGTAGCATTTTTGAACATGCTTTTTCTTTACATGGTTTTGGATTAGGCTGTTAGTTTTAGATAGAAACAAGAATTTGGGAGATTGTATTCCCCACGATTTTTGGAACAACTTTGATAATTTCCAAAAGGAATGTTTTGATCCTGTGGCCTTTATATATGTATTATTTTTGTAAACAAGGATCATCGCTGCTTGGGAGAAGAAACTATGGATTTGTGATACACATACTCGAATGAAAGTGGATATTTGCACAGCTTTAGCTTCAATATATCATATTTTTGTTCAAGTTTTGCTCATTTTGATTTGTAATCAAATTTTGACTACTTTAGATATCATAATTTGTTACAGGTTGATAAGATATGATTTATATAACATCCATGTTTTATGTTTCTCATTTTATATACAACAATTAATCTGTTCACATTTGATGGTTAGAAGGTTAATCTTCTTCTTTCAATGAACAGTAATACACAAATTTTCATACTCATATTTATCTTAAGATGATCATTTGTTAAATTATAAATTGTTGTTTCTATATGTCTTGCTTGTTCTGTCCTTAGTATTCAAGCGTCACTGCTTCCTGTTTACAAGAAGCATTTGGAAAATTTGGTGCAGGTTGGCCCCATCAAATAGCAAAATCGAATACTGTGCACAGGACGAATAGGAAACGTTATTACAGGTCAGTCTGTTAGTGTTATTTAATTAGTTTAATTAATATATAAATTTTCTATAATCTAAACACGTTTCACTGTTCATTTCTGTAGTTTAGACACACAGTGCAGATTGTTATTTTTATTTATCAACTAGATAGCTGCCATTTTATTTCCTGTTGATAAAAGTTATAAAAAATAAAAAAAACACCAGCTTCGTTGTCATAAGTCAATTCATATATGATTTTGCAGATTTCGATCAAAACTTGCATTTTGTTAATACTGTACATATAATAGAAATATAAATATATTGGTTCACTGTATAATTAATAAGTAGAACTATTATTCTGTTAGTTAATAAAACTGTAAATATATTTTAGATTGTATATAGTTTTCAACAGTTGTTTGTTTTCCATTTAGTTAGTTTCTTTAGTTTTTTTTTTGTCTTTTCACTTTCGTAGGACTTAGATCGGCCAACGGAGCCGCTAAACCCGTCGGAGTGGATTAATCCAAATGGATTGGGTTATTTAGACAACCCCAGACTGGATTCACTCCTCTAGTTGACGAGCAGTCAATTTCGCCCGTTAACACAACCCGAACATAGTTGCACGACAATAGATCTTGTCTGTTTTAATTTGTTTATGTTTCTGTCCCCAAGGGTTAGGTATTCAAGGTTTCTACAGACAATGGTTTTCTTTGTGATATAGCTCCTTGATATATGTGCGGGGTCCAACAGTAGTACTTGGCCCAATATCTCAGGGCAATAACTAAGGAGGCTAGACCGTACCCTTATCCATACTACCCGATTACCCAGGTAACAGAGAGTATCTTCCCGAGTGTTGTTCTCGGTGGAACTATAGCAGTTAGGTGGTTGATTGGTTTATCTAAATAGGGCTTCAGGTAATCTAGGTCGATCCATACACAGGTGTTGTCTGATGCACTACCACTTGAAGGGGTACCAACAGGGGTTACAAGGGTGGCCAACAGATGTGTGCTTAAGTACCACTTGTATTTTCTGCATGTATGAATCCCTCAACCATGCATTTATGTGCATAACAACAAATATATGTGGTTTAAAGACATCGGAATACCTCTCTACCCTGAAAAAAAAAATTACCCACAACTTCTGCCAAGGAAAGTGCTCTGATACCACTTGTAATATACCAGATATAAAAAGCATGCAGAACAAAAATAAAATTCTAGAAATGGCAGAATAACAACAATATAACTAGAACAATCACCACAATAGCACTGAAATTATATAAGAATAACAACATAAATAACACTTTGATTTTAAGAGCAATGTTCATGGGCCTCTTTGAGGGGACAACCTCCAGTCGAGTAGAGCTCTATTACAATAATATCCAAGCTAGGGTTCTCATACCCTCGACTCCTATTTATACTAAATATGTCTATCAAAAGAAGCATCTAGAGGAATATCCTTCTAGAAGCGGAAGCTTCTATTAGGTATTCTTACATTCGACTTATTCTATTTTATTGCAAGGCCTTATTAATATTGACCTTTATTACATATGAATATATTGTTCTACCTATGTGCGGGTTAGGACCCTAACACATTGTGTCAGATTGTTTCAACTTGGTCAAACACCTTAAATGGTGGGTGCCAGTGTCAAAGCATTCATAAATCTCTGCAACAAATTGTGTCTAAGACACATACCCTTGGCGAGAATTTTTTCTCCATTGCCACCATTGCCAATGTTCCTAATCTAGATGGAGAACACCATACCTGGGTTTGGAAAACTCATCACTAATGTCGTACAAAGAGAAATAATATTCCATTTGATTTACCCCACTAGTAGGATCTGAGCCATCAAATTTGTTCACATCCACTTGATGAAGGAATAAGTCACGTTGAAATTAACAGGAATAAAAAGTATGGGAATTGGAGGAAGTCTCACCTTTAGGGTGAAAATTTTGGTCATATGAGGTAAGGTCTCCAGTAATATTCAACTTGGCATATATCTAGGCAGTGAAGGATTCAATTTGGGTAAAGAGGTCTTGTTTCATATTTTTCATTTTTTCATCTATGGTGGAATAAATTTTGGCATTGACGGTGGTAATATTGGAATTGAGTTGTCACACTTCCTGTTGGGCCACTGACAAATCATATGACAAGGTATTGAGGTGTGATTCAAGGTCTTGGCTATGGGTGTGGGCCATGTGTAAAGGGGGTATCAGAAAGGGGTGGGTGGGCCCACACATAAAATGGGTTATGGGTGAATCATATCATGATGATCAGGGTGAAGAGGGGAATTCAATGGGGTAGGTCCCAAATAAGGGAACCAAAAAGGGGTTGGGACCACAAAGAAAAAAAAGGTTGAAAAATGATAGGTATTACTGTGATTAGAATGAAAAGAGGAGTTCAATGGGATAGATATCAAATAAGGGTGCAAGAAGGCCCCAAATGTTTTTTTTGGAAATCCTATAAAGTTATACTCCGATCTGAATAGTATTGCAGTGGAGAAATGACCAAATTGTTAACAGGAAGAAAGATGTGGTAATTTCACAAACTAAATGCAGGTGGCAAGGTTGTACGATAATAGATCTTATTTATTCCTTTTTTGTTTTGTTTCCATCCCAAAGGTTAGGGTTTTTAGGGTGCCTATAGATAAGGGGTTTCCCTATGTAATATCTCTCTAATATATGTGTGGGTTTGAACAATAGTACTTGGCCCAATATCTAAAGGCACCAACTAAGGAGGCTAGAATGTATCCTTATCCATACTACCAGATTACCAAGGTACTAGAGATTATATTCCCGAGTGATGTTCTTGGTTGCACTATAGCAATCAAACGTTCAATTAGTTTATCTACGAAGGGCTTCAAGATATCTAGGTTAATCTATGTACATGTGTTTTCTGATGCGCTACCACTCAAAGGGGTACCAACAGGGGTTACAAGGGTGGCCAATAATGTGTGCTTAAGTATCACTTGTAGTTCCTGTTAGCACTCTGTAAATTTTGTCTGGATGATAGAAAAACGACAGAGGTAATTGTTTCAACCTACTTTGGAGCTGACTCACTAGCCTGCTCAACTCAAAGAGGGATCTCTCTTGTCACTTTCTATTTCTTTGTAAATTGGTGGCTAGATTTGGTTGGTTTTTGGGGGGGTTTATTAAAATAACTGGAGAAATGAAGATAACATTTGGGATATGGAGTCTGGAATGAACAATGCATTGTCAAAACATGAGAACTATTAAGAGGAAAAGGCTAAATGAGGTAGTGAGTCTGAGTTTATATCTGAAAATTTGCATGGCATCAAAAGGAAAAGAAACATATAACTGCATCATAACATATCAAAATAAATTCTCAATTGGTTGAGAAGAAATACACATTGTCTAAATCGCTTAAGCCAAGAGCATCACAATGATGAATTATGGGTTTTTTTTTCTCCAATTTAGATAGATGAAAGCGTAAATGAAATATAAGATAACATGAATCACATACTATGAAAGAACACAAGATTCATATCACCACCAGTTAGAATCTTTTCGTAAACAATCCAAAATTCTCCTTTGCATTTATGTATTCATTCTAGCCCCAAAATTTACAAATTCTTCCTGCACAGAGGGAATGATCCTCTTTTCTCCATGATTTCTATATCCTCGAGATAATATATATAGAGAGGAATTACTTGGGGAATTCAAAATGTTTAGACTTCCCCATAATTCTAAAAATAGAGATACGTTACAAAAAGGAGTGATTTATAATAACAATTATCCTATTTTAAAGGGACCTTTAGGAACAGGTCTGTCATATCTGGGGCCCCTTTCTTCGACCACCATCTGTCCAAAATTTGCTGGAATGTACTTAATCCTACCTAAAAATTCATTTCAACTTAGCAATTTCCTTCTTCAAAGTGCTCAACCAAGCGAGTTGATTTTCTCCGACGCTCTCCATTGTCTCAACTCTGATTTTTGTTCTCTGTCGTTTTCTCTACTTCTTCTTCATTGCCTTCTTGTAGATTTTTTCCATGTGTTCATTTATGACTAGGTCCCTCATAATAGGGTTTAATCTGACCCCCAACTCATTGCGGGTTCAGTATGAAATTTAGTTACTAATATCTACGCAACCCACCTTTATTTCTTACTTATTTATAAGTTTGACACATTGGTTGAAAACCCGGTTGTACTGGACACTGTTCGATTGACATTGTCCATGTCTTCCAATCTTCGCATAGACTGCTATTTTTGTCTCCCTTAAATCTACAGAACTCAGGAAATCGATCCAGCTTGAGATTACCTTACTTATGCATGGGACGATGATTTCTCGGAGTAGGATAAAGCTACCCATATTTAAAGATCGGTAGTCCTTAAATCCTAATCATGAATTACTGACAGGGTATGTTGGTTTTCCACACTTCATCAATCTACTTTGAATTATGAACTTTTGAGTTAGTTATATGATGACATTGTCTTGACATGTCGGGCGGGAAGTACCTGAACCAGCGACATGAGGTGATTTTACCAGCCATCACCTCCCCCCACGAGTTTTTGATTTGACATATTAGACCATGTGACATCGGTGTTGCTGGGAAAACGGTTTCAGGCAAACTTCGTTTTTCCCCGATGCACTTCTAAGGCTGCCACATGTCCACCACTAAAACCATAATGGTTTTCCCTAGTCCACCCTCGCATAATTAACTTTCATGCTAGTTCGCTACCCGATATGGGCCTCAACCATTGATCTAGGATACTTCAAGATTAACGGTCCATAGGAATTCTTCCTTCGTGCTTCCACTATATTTTTCCACATCGTCGCCAAATGACGCCATGTCTCTACACTAATTTAGTCACCTGCTAAATTTAAACTCGGATTTGAAGCATAATCGTCATGGTGATAATAGTTCCTACGTGTATGCTTCTCGGATCATGGATTTATGCGTTGAATGACAGATCATGATAGATTTAAGACACTGAAATATGTCTCTACCCTGAAAAAACATTTACCCACAATTTCTGCTAAGGAAAGTGCTCTTATACCACTTTTTAGGTACAAAATCTATTATAATAATAGAAAACATAAATATGATAGAGAATAATAGTGGAACAACAAAATATATGAAACCACAACACCAAAATTATACCTTTATTGATAGGAAACAATGTTCACTTTCCTTTTCGAGGGGGAAACCTCCAACAGAGAAATGCTTTATTACAATAATTCTCAAGACAAAACTTTGCATACCCTCGACTCCTATTTATACTCACTCTATCTACCACAAGAACAATCTAGAGGAAGATCTTCTAGAAGTGGAAGATTATATTAGTTATTCTTACATTTGACTTATTCTCCCTTATTACTAGGCCCTATTAATATTGGCCTTTATTACCTGGAAAATAAATTATTCTACCTATGTGACGGGTTAGGGAGGTTAGGTCCCTAACAAATTATCATGACATATACAAAACACAAAAACACTTATCTAAGAATTTCATATTGGTTGGAAACTACTGACAGGTGAACCTATTTCCACCCAACCATAGGCATAGATGTATTTTTCTATCCTTGCCATTGGCCACCCCCAAGCCAGAATATTATTCCATGAGGGAAATCTCTAACTCAATAAAAAAGATAAATAGATGAAGGCTACTCTCCTTCATATATAGGAACTTAGCAAGAAAATTCTTCAATCCACTAAAAAAGGGGTCCTACTCTTGCCAAAAATATCCCCAACAACTGACATAAACAACACAAGGGAGGATTTTCACTGCCCAACAATACATAAGTTCCCTCCCCTCTTAGTACCTTTGTGTTTTTTCATCCAATCATTGAAAATTCCCAGCCCTGTTTGTCAGCTTGATTTGAGGATAGTTGTCAATGATTATTTCACCCAGAAAACGTATATCTTCACTTCTCTCTTCTTTTCTTATTACCAAAGGATTTTCACACACCCTTCTCCACTTATATTTGGTCCCCTGACCCAACCATGTGTATCCTCCTCTTATGCCCGTGATTTCCTCATTTTTCTTGCCTTCTGTCGCAAGAATTCATGGGTCAAATTCCCCAGATTCATGGGTCAAATAAGAATTATCTAGATGGGTACTTTTATTCCCATGTCTCTAGGCAAGGAATTTCTATTACAACCGCCCATTCTTTCTCATGATTGTAACATAGTTACCAACATAATGAGAACTCTATAGAGTTCTCGTTTTGGGGGGGGAGGGGGGGTCACATTTTTTACCCCATTTTTAAAAATGATGCTATCGGTAGCACCCCCTCTCCCTTTTTAGGTGGTTTTTCGATATTTTAAATTTTTTGATCCACAACGTTTTCACATTAAAATGCTTAATTTTCATCTATTTTCAATTTTTTCTAATTTTTTTTCAACGGTGTTGTTAGTCATTTTTCCATGCTTCTTTTAATCTTAATTTTTTTTTTACCATTTACTTTTTTGAAATTACGAATTTTCATATAATTTTGTCTCCTAATTAATTTATTGTTCCACACTTTTAAAATATAGTGGAAAACATCATTTTTAACACATTTTTTACCTTTACTTCAATACATATAAAATAATTGTAGATAAATAACACTATTTTTGAATATTTAGAAAAAAAAAACATTTTACAACCATATATAATAAAAAATCTATACATTTTGGTACCTATTCATTTAAAATAACATGTCAAATAAAACATTTTTATGGACATAATAGAACAAAAAAGTGAAAATTTTATAAAACAATTAACATTTTTTTCCATATTTTTATACAATTGAAGTAAAAAATGACAATATTTAATAAATATTTCCCTAGTATAGTGGTTCGCATACAAATAAAAGGAAAAATAAAACAATAAAAAGATTCATCATAAAACAACAATAGATATATATTCATTCTTATTTTAAAATCTGAAAGTCAAAACATTACAATTATAGCTCATAAAAAATTTGCAAAATTGAGTATCATCTTGAAGGGAATCTTAAAACTAATCAACAATATCATATATCTCAAATTCATCATTCTCAATAGACACATTATTATCTTCTTCGACATCATTTTTTGTTTCCATTGTGTCATTTTGCTCTTCCATTGGGTCTTTGATGTTCGTAAGTTCTCCAAAGTGATCTAATGGGCCCGAGATATGATCACTTTTATGACGGTTATTATACACTTTTGCTGCATGTACATAAGTGTTTTTCATATTTTAAGTGAGCTTTTTTAAGAATTTTATGATAAAACGGTATGATCGACATAAGGTACGTGTAATTCATGTTTAATGATTGTATTACGTATAATTCATCATGTTTTATGATTACCAAGATCTAATTCACATTTTTCTGGTGTTACAGGGAAAAAACGCACCACGCTTCTGCTCTGACACTTGATCCGGCACTCCTTCCAGTACTCGTTCCAGCACTTGATCTGGCACTCTGTCCAGCACTGCGTATTACACAAAAACATAGGGTGACTTGGTGGTTAAGGTATTGGCGGCCAGTGATGGGAAAATTGGGCACATGGGTTTTGTTCATAATTGCCCCCTCCAACTACTGAGCTCCAGACAACTCAGTTTTAGTTGTTCAAAGAGGGAAATTATTGTCTCGCTCTGTTTTATCAGTTAGGGCATCATTTATTGTAATTTTCCGAAATTAGAAGTGGTTTGAACCTCCTGTGGTTGACCACTTGGTCTGTAATCTTATAAATACCACTAGGATGGTCAGAAGATTGTTAACCAAATAGAAGAACCAGTGTATTGGAGACAAACTCATTTTTCTCTGTTCCGATATTTTACATTGCCAAAATTATGCCAGAATTGTGTTTTCAAGTTTTAATGGTGAATTCATCTTGTTTAGCTCGTGGTGTGATTTTAGAGAGTGACCACGACTTGTTGGGGGGGGCCACCAGTAGTCTGGTAATTGTCTTCATGTTTGTTTATTCATTTCCTAATTTAATTGTTCTCTTTTATTTTCTATACATGCATATTTTTATTGTGATAACTAGTTTGTTGTAGCTTAATTGTTTTGATTCATGTTAGAATGATGAGATGTGTTAGCATGCATTGATCTTGTAGATTAGGAACAGACTTGCAAATCTCTATACTAACCCCATATGCAATTATATGTTAGATTATGCTTTGATTTATGATTTTATAGTCAAGTTTAAAACAAAGTTTAATTAGAATACAACAAAGTTTGATTTGGGTTTTCTTTAACAGGGATTTGATGGATGGATAGAGTTAATTCCAGTTTTTTATTATAGCTTGCTTATTTTAGTTTTATATAGATCTCATTTTATTAGTTGTTGGTTAATGTCGATTGTTAATTTACTTTTTAATATCATAGTTTAATTTATGTTTTTAATTATTTCCTTATTGCAGTTTGAATGGTTAGAATAGACATAGCATAGTTTTATTTTATGCAATTTCCTTTCCTAGAATTAAAATGCAATTATATTTCTTAGTTAATGGTTGAATATAATTTTTCTTACATAGTATAGAGGTATAATGATGATCTCATTATGTTGTTGATGGTTTATACACCAATATGTAGGGTATTTAACATTATTTTTGTCATGGCTAAATTCTCATTGGATTGTTTAATCCATATCTTTACTTTGCCATTGAGTTTAGTGTTGAGCTTATACCATTGGAATTGTCCTTTGTTGTCAAGTGCCATCGAGATATTACCTGGCACCGAAGACATTCACAAAACCACCATCATTATATTTGAATTGTCATAGGTTAAAACATAGTTTTCCTGTTTTTCATATATTAAAGAATAGTTTCCTGCTTTCATAGATCAGAATAGATAGTTTCTTGCTTTCATAGTTTAGAAAATAATCTTATTTTTTGTTGTATGGTAGATAGACTTTGCTTTGATAGATTAGATAGTAGTTTTCTTGTCATAGATTAAGAATTAGTGGTAGCCTTTCTTTCTTTCAATAAAATAGATTTCCTTTCATGCATTAGAAATAGTTTTGCATTGAGCATTTAGTCCACTTGCCTCTTAGGCTAGATAGTAGTTCAATGAGAAGTTTTACTTTGATTACTTGCAGTAGTTAGTTGCCTTTTCTTACTTGTCTCTTTTTTTTAGTAGGTTAGATAGTCGTATTTTTCTTTAGTAGGTTAGTTAGGTGTCTTTACTTACTTGTCTATTACTTTAGTAGGTTAGTTAGGTGTCTTTGCTTGCTTGTATATTTTCTTTAATAGGTTAGATAGGTGTCTTTGCTTGTTTATTTATTTTCTTTCATAGTCTAGTTTCTCATTGAATGTAGGTTGGCAAGTTAAAATAGTTTTCTTTTGTCATTTGCTTGTTATGCTTAAAGTAGTTTGCTTATTGCTTATTGTTGAACTAGTTTGCTTTACATAGGGTTTTACTTGCTTTCTTAGGAACTATCCATCGATCCTTGGCCCAAAAGTACTTAGGTTACCTAGTTTTAAGTTTCTTAGTAGGGTTTTCTCATTAGATAGTTTTGTTTGAGTAGATTAGCCTTAGATAGCTACCTTCCTTAGTTATATTATACTTCTACCAACCTTCTACCTTTGGCATATATTTTTCTACAACTCTAAGTTTACTAACCCCCAGTTGAAAATTTAATTGAGGATTTTTACTATGTTTTTAGTGCATATAGAACACCGATCATTTTTGGCGTCATTGTCGAGGTGTTGTCTCAAGGTAAGAAGTAGTTAGGAAATAGATCATCCTTAGACCTTAGCATTATCTTGGCGGAGGGGGAACTTTAAGATGAGAGGTAAGAACCTACGCATCTTCTATAGCAGGTTCGCCCAAACCCAATGGTAGTTTTTTTTTTTGTTTTTTTTTTTCATGAATAAACCTACGAATCAAACGGTAGTTTTTTCTTTTTGTTTTTGCTCTCTTTCATGAATAGGCCTAGAGACCCACAAGGTAGATACATTAAATCAAAATCAAACCTTTCAACCAAGGTTCCTTCCGATATCTTTGGGGGAAGGAACATTCCACTTACAAAATCTGCAGACCGATACTGAAAAACAAGAGCTAGCTCAACTCAAAGAGCTAAAATAGTCTCTGAAAAGACTAATACAAGGAGCACTATAGAACAAGAAATTGAAGCATCAATCATATTAGGATAGGAGGCAAGACCAGTCAAGTCTTCCACAAGACCAAACAATACAACCTTTTCTTTTACACCACCACCAGGGGACCCTAACTTTAAAGATATCGTAGACCCTAAACAGGAGAATATTTTGTTTTTTAGTTCAGCCAATGTGATTATCTTTCAAATTGACATAGAAGCTTTGGCACCAATAGTCTCAACTGAATTGAGTAGAGTCCCATATATCCAATCAGTAGGAATACCTTTCCATCAAAGAGAAAATTTGTTCTCTTCAAAGATAAAACTAGTTAGGTGCTCTGTTTTTGGAAACCAAACCAATATGGATAATCAGGAAGACCATAACAATGTAAAACACAGGGAGGAAGAAGAAATTGGAAACCAAACTGAAACTACCTTTGGATTTATGATTTTGAACACCACTCTGAATGTCAACATGAATAATATTCCTCTTTCAACATTGCCTACCTTTTATGGTAAAAACAATGAAGATCCAAACACCTTCCTATTTGAATTTGACATATTGTGTAGTAGCTACAACTATGTACAAGATGCCCAGAAATTAAAATTCTTTCCTGCAACCCTCAAAGACTCTGCACTAAGATGGTTCATGGGGTTGGGAGAATCCAGTATTAGGTCTTGGGAAGCCATGAAAGACATATTTCTCAAGAAGTACCAAGACTACTGCAAGACCAAAGAGTCTCATAATGACATCTTTAAAATCCAACAATTAGAAGCCAAGACCCTTGAAGATTATATGGAAAGATTTGGTTATATCTCCCATAAGTCAAAATACCATGACCTCCCAGAGGATGCAATTAGGGCTCTTTTCCTTAAGGGAATTTCAGAACAATATCTAGATATGCTTAACCTGATGGCATCAGGTGACATCTCTCATAAACCTTTCGCTAAAATATGTGAAATGTGTAAAAATTACTCAAGGAGTAGAGCCAAAACAGGGAAAAATGTTTGGGACCCTTACAATAGAAGCTTAAAACCAATTAGTTCGGGTGGTATTACGAGAATAGAGATAGGGAACCTTCTGGAAAAATTTAAGATAGATATCTTAAGCACAATAGGTTCCCAATTGGATACCCTTAAACTCAAAAAGAAACAGGAGGAGGAATATGCAGCAATGAGTATATATTGCCCAAGATGCAAGAGGAAGCATTCCTCAAGAGAATGCCCATTAGATAACATTTTAGTTTGTGGCTTATGTACAGAAGACCATGTGACTGAAAAATTTCCATAATTGCCCAGTTTATTAGCCATCTATAGGAGTGGAGATCCTGGGGAGTATTATTATGCACCTAGGATGCTATGGCAGCCTAGGAATCAACCCACATACTCGGATCTACAGTCTCAAGTTCCACCCTATTATCAACAAAAACAACAGTGGAACCCACCCGGTTGGAAAAAATGGTCTACTCAATACCAACATCCTTGGATTCAAGGATGGAGGGGAGGACAAAATCAAGGAAACCCTCAAGCTCCACCTATCCATATGTCCAACCATCATTATCCTCAGTTCCCACCGAAGTCTCTACAACTTTTTCCAGACTTTGTTCGACCACCTTTACCTCCTATTCCACAACAACAACCACTACAATTTCAAAATGCAAGCTCCCCTAGAAAGACACTATTACCAGCACAACCAGTTCTGAATCCTAATAATAATCCCCCTCAACCTCTTCACAATGTTGAGATGCAAGCCTTCCCGACATATGTTATTACTCCTGTTCCTTTATAGGAAATTCAACTAAGATCGGGAAAAGTTCTAGAGAGTCAAAGACCTTCAGTAGTCATCTAGGAAGAAGAAGAAGAAGAAACCACCAAACAATCCACAAATGACACTAGGTGGGAAGATGTTATTATCCCGAAGAATCAAGAACCCAAGATTCCCCAAAATGAACCTTCACAAATTATGAAGGTCCCTCCTTATCTAGACCGATTGGTAATCGAGAAACCTACCACCCGACCAGAATTTGACATTTTGAATGAATTGAAAAATATTTGTGTCAAGATTCCTCTACTTTAAGCCATTAAATAAATTTCAATCTATAGTAAGGTAGTCAAAGAATTGTGTATCAAGAAGCCATGTAGGAAGAAAAATGACCCTCCTATAGTACATTTGGTAGGAGGACTTTCCGAATACATATCAAAGTAGAAAAAACTAGGAAAATATGGGAACCCAGGAAAGCCCGTAGTGACCATAACCATTAATGAGATCTCCATTGGAAACACTCTAATAGACCTAGGGGCAGCCATAAATGTTATGAATGCTACTACCTTGGAACAATTACAGTTACAACCTCTTCTTCGGCCTACCCCAACCATTTTGGAATTAGCAGATAAAACTAGGGTTATACCTGAAGGAATTTTAGATGATATCATGGTTAATTTAGCCTCATGGGAGTACCCAGTAGATTTTCTTGTCATTCACTCAAAGGATCCTACCAAAGGCCACCCCGTTATTTTGGGAATACCTTGGCTAGCCACAACCAATGTATTTATTGGTTGTAGAGAAGGAGAAATGACCATCTCGAATGGTCTCTCTATCCAGAAGCTCACCATTTACCCTCCAGCTAAACATTTTATGGAGAATCTATGGTGGCTTGAATGTCCATATAAGAACAAAGACTGGGACGAAACTGTATTGCCTAGTGACCATGCAAGGGCAGTTCAGGAGCATACACCAGAAAATGTGCTAAACCAGTTCATTTCTACTATCACATGTGTGGATTTTCCATAGTCTTTTCCCCAATTTGAATACATGTTTCGGGAAGAATTCCAAGAACAATTAGACCCATCCATTTTGTCTTCGACATATTTTATTTATGAAATAGATGAGTCTTTCATGTCTTATACTATGCCCTATGATATTATTCTAGGAATGTTTTTACATATAAACTTCGGGCTAGATGCAGACCAACAAAAATAGTTAGTAGATATCCTTAAAAAAAAATCAAGAGAATTTTCCTAGGAATACACTAACATGAATGGTATACACCCTAACACATGCATCCATCACATATATACCCAGGGGGAAGTAACACATGTTAGGAAACCCCAGAGAAGGATGAACCCAACACTTAAAGATATAGTCAAGGAGGAGATCCAAAATTTGTTAAATGTCGGATTTATCTATCCCATCTCCGACAGTAAGTGGGTATCCCTGCTTGTAGTGGTTCCAAAGAAAGTGACTGGGAAATGGAGAATCTGTGTTAATTTCCAGGAACTCAACAAGGCCACTTTGAAAGACTACTTTCCTCTCCCTTTCATTGACCAAGTTCTAGGTACCTTGTCTGGAAAGAGGTATTTCTCCTTTCTAGATGGGTACATCGGGTATAATTAGATTCTTATAGCACCCAAGGACCAGGACAAGACTACCTTCACTTTTCCTTGGGGCACCTATGCCTATAGGGTCTTACCATTTGGATTGTGTAATGCCCCTGCCAATTTTCAACGAGTAGTATTAGGGATATTTGTTGATCTTATTCCTGATTATGTGGAGGTCTACGGGGATGACTTCATAGTCTATGGAAACACTTACCGGGAAGCCTTAGACAACTTAGAAAAGGTCCTAATCAGATGCCAGGGAATGAACCTATCTTTAAGTCATGAAAAATACAAAATCTTGTTAATTGGAGGAGTGGTTCTAGGACATCATGTTTCATTTGAAGGGATAACAGTTGATCCTACAAAGATTGAGGTCATCGTCAAACTTCCACCCCACAAGAATCAGAAAGAGGTGATAATATTTCTTGGACATGCCAGATATTACTAGCGGTTTATTGAAAAATTTACAAAGATTACTGCACCTATGTTCAGATTATTGATAAAAGATGTTGATTTTGTTTGGACTGAGCAGTGTCAAACTACCTTTGAAACCCTGGAAGCTAAGCTATCTATGGCACCAGTTCTTAGAGGGCCTAATGGGACTCTCCCATTTCATATATCCATTGATGCCTCTGACACTGCCATAGGAGGGGTATTAGGGAAGAAAGAGGACCAACAATCCTATGCCATTTATTTTGTAAGCAAGAACTTGTCCCCTGCTAAGTTAAACTGCACAGTCACTGAGAAGGAATTCTTGGTAGTTGTTCATGCTATCAACAAATCTGTTCATTACATTACAGGTTATGAAGTATTTGTACACACCGACCATTCCTCCATTAGGTTCCTCATGAAAAAACCTATAACTAATGGTCAAGTGACTAGGTGGCTTTTGTTATTGCAAGAATTTAATATCACTATGCTTGACCGACTTGGAAAGGATAATGTAGTAGCTGACTTTCTTTCCTGAATAAAAAATGAGGACGATGATATCCCTGTAGATGATAGTTTCTGAGATGAGCACCCCATTTCCCTTTTTGTCAATACCCCATGGTTTGCAGATATGGAAAACTATCTGGCCACTAGGAAGTTACCGTCTCATTTGTCACCTCATGAAAAGCGAAAAATTATTACACAAAGTGCTAATTACTCTTGGGGTGGTCATGATATTTTTCGCACAGGTCCTGATTTGATTATTCGTAGATGTGTTCGAGAGGACGAGGTACATGATATAGTATGAACTTGTCATGATGGACCACGTGGTGGCCATTTTTCTGAAAAACGTACAACATATAAGGTGTTACATTTTGGGTTACTATTGGCCTAGCATTTTCAAAGATGTTTCCAAGTATGTGAGGAGTTGTGATAGTTGCCAAAGGATAGGAAGACCTACATCATCTGATGAAATTCCTTTGCAGACCCAAGTTATGATAGAACCCTTCGAGAAATGGGCCCTCGACTTTGTAGGACCAATTTCACACATGTCCCCTAGGAAGAACTATATTTTGGTTTGTACAGACTATGTCACCAAATGGGTAGAGGCAAAAGCCCTATTCAGGGCTACAAAGAATTCTGTTGTCGAATTTATCTATAAAGACATCTTTACCCGCTTCGGTGTCCCTCGTGCAATTGTTACTGACCAAGGCACTCAATTTACTTCCAAGATGATGAAAGAGCTAACAGAGAAATATGGGATTAAACACCGTAAATATTCTCCATACCACCTGCAAGCCAATCATCAGGTAGAATCCACAAACAAAGTTCTGGAAGCCATCTTGACCAAGACTATTCAGTTACATCACCAAGATTGGGCTGATAGTCTCCCAGAGGCTTTGTGGGCATATCGGTCTACCTGGAGAAATACCATTGGGCATACCCCTTATGAGATAGTGTACAGGAAACAAGTACATTTACCTATAGAATTCCAAGTAAGGACCTTCAGTATTGTTGTAGAATTAGGATTGAACCTGGATGAGGCTCAAAAGAAATGAGCCATACAACTAAATGAGTTGGATGAAATCAGACAAGATGTCATCCAACAGATGATATTAGTCCAAAACCAGAGGGGCAAGTGGCATGACAAGTTTATTAAGAAGAAGCACTTCCAGCCGGGTGATTGGGCCCTATTGTTTGATTCTCGATTCAAAACCTTAAAATGAAAACTTACCACCTGGTGGTTGGTCCCTTACGAGGTAGACACTGTATATGACAATGGAGCTATTAAAATTAAAACAATTGACAATGGACAAGTCTCCTTTGTGGTAAATGGACACCGACTTAGATTTTATCATAAGCCCATTTCTAGAAAGGATTTTCTATAGGTCATGTCATCCGACAAGGCATTGGCCTTAGTATATGGGGAAGTCCCCCCTTGTTCTTGAAATTTTTTCTGAATTTCCTACTGTACATATGTAAATATTTTTTGAATTTTGTTAATAAGGCAATTCTAGATATTTCTATAAGTATTTATTTCACCAAGAGTACACAGTTTCAAGGATCCTTCCTCAAAACATTTATAATACTTGAATTTTGTGTCCACTAAAGCATCAAATGAATATTGACTTACTGTAGTTAGCCATATTTTTGCAAACATTCTCATTTTTTTTAAGGCATTCTAAAGATGTTGCTCTTGAAACTCTTCACCACTGTATAAGGAAGTGATACTGTAACTATCAAGCCTAGAGGTCTCTCATATAGTTTTTCCAAGAAAATTGAGTAAGTGAGTCAAGTGTCTTTATCAAAGAGTAACAAGGAAGTCTAATTAGTGGTTAGTCATGGAAACATCATAATAACTACAAAGGAAGAAAGTAAGTTGAGCCTAGATATACCTTTATGTTCTTTCTCAATGGTACCATCCACTACACACTAAATAGCTTGATTATATCATATCTTTAGATAGGCCACATCCACTTAGGTACCCCTTACATCGGGAAAATCACTAAGTAACATAACGAAAAGTCATCCTCTAACATAAATACCATCCCAATTGAAAAAAAGGAAGGAAAAAGTTGTTTTCAGAGTTGTTCCCCCATATTCTTGCATAAGAAATCTTATACTAAAATCTTAAAAGATGGAGGGCCAGTCTCTGAGGGTTTAAGAGGCTAACCCGCCAGGATACTGAACATGTATGCTAGTGGTGGGTATCGGCCTATGGTATGACTAGGTAAACCCACCAGAGTACTGAACAGGCTTGCTGGCAGCAGGGCATTCTACCTAGCGAGGATGATAATCTGACAAAAATAAATCATAAATTTAAACTTTTCCTAATTTACGACATTACTTGCAGACAAAGTTGACATGAGGTATGTTTGGTTAAGCTAAGGTTAATGAAATCCATCAACTTGCCATTGGGAAATAACTCTAAGACTATCTTGAACCTCTCTTACCTACCTCTTCTTATCTATATATAGGATCTCTTATCCTATAGGTGGGGCCATCTCCTAACTATCTCGTTAGACCAATCTATGAAATTTTATCTTTACACTTGACATACTATAAATCTTCATCTATTGGGGGATACTGACTAGTTTCCTATACTTTTGATTGTGAGGTTTCACAATACTTAGGTGTGGGGGAGGGGTTCATGAGCTGTAAAATGATCATTGCCTAGATAAGTAGATATTTGCAAGAATTTTTGTATTATTTCTATGATACAGGTTATTACATTGATAATCATGTTATTTTTGAAATGCTTAACTCCTGTGTGCTATAAATTACAGAACACATACCTAACATACCACTTTTTATTGGTTACTTAACAGACCACTCTTTATCAGTTTATCGTTTCATTACAAGTTTCATATTGTAGGTTTGACAATACATTTTTATGCTTGCTATAACTTGTTCATTATAGGTTTTTGACATTATATGTCATATGCAAGAATATTGAGTGAGCATGGAGCATTTTTCCTCTGCTCATTAACTATGGTGATTGTCAAAAACACTTCAAATTTGCAGGCTATCCATTATAAGAGGTGAAAATTCACTTAACAAAGAGGTATCGGATGAAGTACCATATGAGGTGTCATATGATATGTCGTTTGAGATTCCAAACAAAGTGCCATACACTCTAGTAACTGTCCTAGATTCCAAGTAACCAGAACTCAATCATTCAATTGAATTGGTTGCAGGCATTGATTAAATATGCTTCATATGTTTTTGATCAAATGTCCAAGTCAAAAGACTTGGACATTTATCCAACCATGCATCATTACATTACCCAAAAACGAGCCATCGAATTCAAATTTCCCACACATGGTAGCTTGCGCGCACATGTGTTCAATGTAATCCACCATAAGAGCATTCAAAATCAGGCTGGTCACTCTATTATCTCTATTTTCCCTTGCCATTTTCTCTCCCCTGCATTAAGAAATTGCGCCCAACCTCTGCCAATTCGTCCCCTGTCCAAAATGCATTCGTCTTGTGCCCAATTTGTGCCATCTCTTGGCTAGATCACGCCCTTGCCTGATACAATTCACCTCTATCACAATGCCCAGGAGATACGAACCCTCCTCCTCTGCAAACTTGCTTGCCATTCTTGATTTTTCACAGTGCAGGGAGGTGTTTTTGCATGCAAGCTGGGGGCCATTTTTGTCTAGCTTGTAGGGCCACGATGACGGCCTCTCCATCCAATTTGCAGTCAGTTTCGATGGTAAGAAATCACATGTAAGGTCTCTTACCTTTGCATTTTCATAAGATTCCATTGTTTCTACCATGAAGCTCCCAATAATAGGAGATAGATGGTTCAAAAACCACCAATTTCCGCACTCAAGTTATAACAGGGTGTTTAAGCCCAAATTCGAGAGAATTTCAGGAGAAAAAGGGTATGCTAAGGAGTGGATAATGAAATAATTGATTAACCCCCTCATCGTGATGCAGGAGCATCGCCAACAACAAGCGAGCGTGGGGAAAAACGCCAACGCATTTTGGCACATGATAAATTGTTTGAAATATTTTGAAGTTTGATATGCCAAACTTAAATGTAATAGTTAAGAAAGAGAGTACTTCTTCATTGTAAACAGACCTTGAGCGATCTGCTCTCGTCTGAAGGATTAAGAGGCATTTATGCTAATAAATGTAAGTAGGTAGATTTAAATTCCTAGATTAGACAGTTTTAGGAGCCGGAGGGAAAACAGATATAGACACCCTCACTTGTATCATTGTAACATTAGCAGCATTATCAAGAGAGCATAGGAGAGCAGAAGCAAAGAGCTATGTAGAGTAAAAACCCATGTACATAAGTTCTGGATTAATACAAAAATCTTTAGTTCAGACTCATGGTGTCAAATTGATTTTTGTGTTGTACATGTTGATTGATATATGATTGTTTACTCTCTGTTATGAATTTGCTTTGATGCATGAATGTATGATTTCATATTGAATGTCTAAAATCTGAAGAGAGGGAGAGTAAAGAATGAGTTTCAATTGTTTCTCTGTCTGAGCAAGAGTTTTCCTGCAAGGAGTGTAGTGAAATTGTCCGTAAGGTGTGCGTTGACAGAAGTCAAAGTTCGTCTCTGCAAGCTCAGGAGGGATAACATTGTTCTCATTCTCGCAAAAGTGCAAGTTAAGCACAGGAGCCATGCAAGGTGTGCACAGGCCGAGTAGATTCTCATAGTTTGCAACCTCGGGGAGGAATTGAAGGGATTTTGCTGCAGAGAGAGTGCACAGAGTCTAAGAATTCAAATACTTGGAGTGTATTTGAAGAAGTGTCGCAGGGAGTGTGTGAAGAAATTTTCCCCGAAGGACTTGAGGATTTTTCAATCAAGCTCAGGAGGGATAGGATTTTCGAAGTAGTCAAAGGAAATCTCAGGAGGTTTAGTACCTTGAAGCATTCAAAGGGGAGGCATTGCAAAGTTAGTTGCAGACAGATAAGTTCCAGCGAAGGAATATCGTGTTCGCTTCACAAGAGTTATCAAGGAGGAATTAGATGATCAGAATTCTCCAAGGAGAATTCACGAAGTCCCGAGAGCCGTCAGATCGTGCAGAGGATTAGGGGAGTTACGGTTTAAAACCTTTTCATCAATATTCACGAGGTTGCGAAAGGCAAAGTCGCAAAACCATGAAAGAATATTGATGCAAAGGTTTTAAACAGTGAATAGGGGCAGTCTTAAGCCAAGAAGACATGCCGATAGCATACTTCAGCGAGAAGCTGAATGAAGTGAAAGAGAAATACTCCACGTATGACAAGGAGTTCTATGCTATTATCCAGGCATTCAAGAAATGGAGGCATTACTTAATCCCTAAGGAGTTTGTCTTATACAGTGACAATCATACTTTGCAATTTGTGACTCAATAGGAGAAGTTGAGTCAAAGACATGTTAAATGGGTTGAATACATGCAGAACTTTACTTTTGTAACTAAGCATATTTCTGGAACTGCTAACAAAGTTGCTAATGATTTGAGCAGGAAATGTTTGTTGTTGCAGGAGTTCAGAGTCAAAACACTGGGTTTTGATGATCTTAGGGACATGTACAGAGATGATCCAAATTTTAAAGAGGCATATGAAGCAACTGAGAATCCAATTCTCAGGGACAGAAGCCAATGGATAGAATACATGATCCAGGAAGGATTATTGTTTAAGGGTAATCAACTTTGTATTCCAAAATGCTCCATGAGGGAGAATTTTCTGAAGGAGAAACACAGTGGAGGATTGGTTGGACATTTCGGTTATGAAAAGACATTCTCAAAGTTAAACAAGTCATATTTTTGTCTAGGAATGAGAGCAGACATCAAAAGCTTCGTGGATAGATGCAAAATTTTTCAGCATTCAAAAGGAAAGAGGCATAATGCAGGCTTTTATCAACCGTTACCCATACCTGAGAGGCTGTGGGATATGGTAAGCATGGACTTCATACTGGGGCTACCAAGAACACAAAGAGGGTTTGACTCAATCTTTGTAGTGGTAGATAGATTTTCTAAGATGACACACTTTATACCATGTCAGAAAACCAGTGACGCAACTCACATTGTGAATCTGTTTTTCAAAGAAGTCATTTGACTTCACAGCTTACCAAGGAGCATAGTTTCGGATCGAGACACCAAGTTCGTGGGACACTTCTAGAGAACCTTATGGAAAAAATAGGAACGAACTTGTCGTTCAATTCATCTTATCATCCTTAGACAGATGGACAGACAGAAGTTGTCAACAAAAGTTTGGGAGACTTGCTGAGGAGTTTGGTGACAGAACACCATAGTCAGTGGGACAATATTTTGCCATAGGTGAAATTTTCTTATAATGATTCAATCAACAGAAGCACAGGGCAGAGTTCATTCCAAATTGTTTATGGGACACAGCCAAGAGGAGTTTCGGAATTGAGAGATTCAGAACAGAATGCAACTAGGAGTGCTAGTGCAGAGGATTTCGCAGAAGCGATGAAGGAACTTCACAGCCAAGTGAAGGAGCAATTGAAAAACTCGAGCCAAGAGTATAAGTGCAAAGTAGATCAACACAGGAGACAACTTCAATTTGAGGTTGGTGATTTTATTCTGGCACATCTGAGAAAGGAAAGGTTCCCGAAGGGGACATATAACAAACTGAAGATGAAGAAGATCGGACCATGTAAGGTCTTGAAGAAATTTGGCACAAATTCTTATGAGATTGAATTACCCGATGGGATCGGAATTTCTCCGATATTCAATGTCTCAAATTTGTAACCATACAAAGCTGAAGAAGCAGAAATAGGTAATTAATAACTAGAGGTTCAGTGAACAAAACAGATGCCAGTTGCAAAGAAAACACAAATGGAAAGCATATTGGACAAAAGAGTTAATAAAAGGACCAGAAGAAGGGAATATTTTGAATACTTGGTCAAGTGGAAGGGACATCCAGTTGAAGATGCCAACTGGGAAAATGAAACAGAAATCTAGAAGCATGGACAGACCGTGTGAGAGCTCATGGACAAGAGCCCATGAAAATTTTCAAGCGAGGGAGTATGATGCAGGAGCATCACCAACAACAAGCAAGTGTGGGGCAAAATGCCAACGCATTTTGGCACATGAAAAATTGTTTGAAATGTTTTGAAGTTTGATACACCAAACTTAAATGTAATAGTTAAAAAATAGTGTACTTCTTGATTGTAAACATACCTTGAGCGATCCGCTCTCGTCTGAAGGACTAAGAGGCATTTATGCTAGTAAATGTAAGTAGGTAGCTTTAAATTTCTAGATTAGACAGTTTTAGGAGCCAGATGAAAAATGGATATAGACACCCTCACTTGTATCATTGTAACATTAGTAGCATAATCAAGAGAGCATAGGAGAGTAGAAGAAGAGAGCTATGTAGAGTAAAAACCCATGTACAAAATTTCTGGATTAATACAAAAATCTTTAGTTCAGACTCATGGTATCAAATTGCTTTTTGTGTTGTACATGTTGATTGATATATGCTTGTTTACCCTCTGTTATGCATTTGCTTTGATGCGTGAATGTATGATTTTATATTGAATGTCTGAAATCTCAAGAGAGGGAGAGTAAAGAATGAGTTTCAATTGTTTCTCTGTCTGAGCAAGAGTTTTTCTGCAAGGAGCGCAGTGAAATTGTCTGCAAGGTGTGCGTTGACAGAAGTCAGAGTTTGTCTCTGCAAGATCAGGAGGGATAACATTGTTCTCATTCTTGTAGAAGTGCAAGTTAAGCACAGGAGCCATGCAATGTGTGCGCAGGCTGAGTAGATTCTCAGAGATTGCAACCTGGGGGAGGAATTAAAGGACTGCTGCTACAAAGAGAGTGCACAGAGTCTAAGAATTCAAATACTTGGAGTGTATTTGAAGAAGTGCCGCAGGGAGTGCACGCAAGAATTTTCCCCAAAGGACTTGAGGATTTTTCAATCAAGCTCAGGAGGGATAGGATTTTCGAAGTAGTCAAAGGAAAGATTAGGAGGTTTAGTACCTTGAAGCGTTCAAAGGGGAGGCATTGTAAAGTTACTTGCAGGCAGATAAGTTCAAGCGAAGGAATACCGTGTTCGCTTCGCAAGAGTTATCAAGGAGGAATTGGATGGTCGAAATTCTTTGTGGAGAATTTGTGAAGTCCTGAGAGCTGTCGGATCGTGTAGAGGAATAGGGGATCTTCCCGAAGGACCTGTGGATCGATTTGAAAAGAGATTCTAGTAGGGAATCTGAAAGAGTTGATCTGGTTCAAAGGGGTTAAAGAATGATCCTGTGAGTGGATATCAGTCCGAGGGCCGAGAGGTCTATGTCACATTGTCATCACAAGGTTAATTACATGTGAAGGTAGATACTCCACCTTCAAAGCTTGTCATTTCATATTGTTGGCTTATTTTCTGTTCAACAAACCTTTGAATTTTCCCTTCTATTTTCTCAAAAGTTTAGAGAATATGTCCTCTGAAGTGAGGAAGAATATGACTAACCCCCAAAATAGTCTCTTCCACCATGGCTTGATCAAACTACTCATTCTTTCTGAACTAGAGAAACAGGGGAAAAATTGGGATGCCTTTATCTACCAATTTGTGAACCCTCACTTGACAGTTAAGACCGACAAAAATCCACTTAACCTAAAAACTATCTCTCCATCCAAGCCTCTCTCTCCAAGAACTCCAAACCCCCTTTCATAAAACCTCTCTTTGTCGGAACAATACCAAAAGATTTTTGATATCCATACTTCTTTATCAGGAAAAAATACCAAGAGAAAAGACCAAAAGAAACCTATTGTTGACCCCCTAATGCCTTCACTCTCTCTTGATCCTACACCCAAAAATATCCAAGAAGTAATGCAGCAAGGCTTTCCCATCATTCCCACAAACAAGAGGGGAGCCAATCGATTGGTAAAGGAACCTTTAGAAAGAGTACACAGAGCACAAGAACCAAGCCTTATGCAAAACCTGCACCTGCTTCAGATCCTATCCAAGTATCCTCCAACCTTGAGAGCCCTCATAAGAAACCTAGGGAATTTTCTGTGGATGAATTAGAGCCACTAAGGAAAAACAAATCAGAACCTACCTCACCTTATCGATCCCCCATCACTCCTACTTCACCCATGCCCAATTTGGATCCTAAAACTGATAGATTGCCCAAATCCCTCAAAGGATCTAATCCTTCCTCATAGATCACCGATTATGCCCCAACCATAGAGGAGTTACAAAAATAAAACCATCATCTTATCCAACAATTGGAGGAAAGGAAGACAATAGATGCACACCTTCATCATGATAATGCAGTCCTTCAAACAAAGGTCAAATCTCTTCAATGATTGGTCGATGAGATAGCCAAATCTAACCGCAGCATCAGAGCACAGCTGAAACAACACAAGAAGCACAAGGCTAAGTCTTCACAGGAAGAAGGAGAGGCTTCTAAAGCTGATCCTCCTCAACAAGCCTAGTTTTGAGGGGTAACTTATTTTTGTTTGTAGTCGGACCTACAAAATTATAAGTGTGGGGGTAATGTTGGGCCCAAGAGATGATCACTTTTATGATGATTATTATACACTTTTTTCGCATGTACATATGTGTTTTTCATATTTTAAAGGATCTTTTTGAATAATTTTATGATAAAAAGGTATGATGGACATAAGGTACATGTAATTCATGTTTAATGATTGCATTACGTATAATTCATCATGTTTTATGATTACTAAGATCTAATTCACATTTTTCTAGTGTTACAGGGCAAAAACGCACCATGTTTCTTCTTCCGGCACTTGATCCGGCACTCTTTCCAGTATTGGTTCTGGCACTTGATCTGGCACTCTGTCCAGAACTGCGTATTACACAAAAAAGCAGGGTGACTTGGCGGTCAAGGTATGGGCGTCCAGTGATGGGAAAATCGGGCACGTGGGTTTTGTTCATAACTGCCCCCTCCAGCTACTGAGCTCCAAACAACTCAGTTTCAGTTGTTCAAAGAGGGTGATTATTGGATCGCTTTGTTTTATCAGTTAGGACATCATTTATTGTAATTTGCCGAAATTAGAAGTGGTTTGACCCTCCTATGGTCGACCACTTGGTATGTAAGCTTATAAATACCACTAGGATGGTCAAAAGATTGGTAACCACGTAGACGAGCTAGTGTATTGGAGACAAACTCATTTTTCTCTGTTTTGATATTTTACATTGCTAGAATTATGCCAGAACTGTGTTTTCAAGTTTTAATGGTGAATTCATATTGTTTAGCTCGTGGTGTGCTTTTAGAGAGTGACCACGACTTGCTGGGGGGCCCACCAGCAATCTCGTAATTGTCTTCATGTTTGTTTATGCATTTCCTAATTTAATTGTTCTCTTTTATTTTCTGTACATGCATATTTTTATTGTGTTAACTAGTTTGTTGTAGCTTAATTGTTTTGATTCTCTTTTGCAGGTTAGAATGATGAGATGTGTTAGCATGCATTGATCTTGTAGATTAGGAACAAACTTGAAAGTCTCTATACTAACCCCATATGCAATTAGATGTTAGATTATGCTTTGATTTATGATTTTATAGTCAAGTTTAAAACAAAGTTTAATTAGAATAGAACAGAGTTTGATTTGGGTTTTCTTTAACAAGGATTTAATGGATGGATAGAGTTAATTCTAGTTTTTTATTATATCTTGCTTATTTCAATTTTATATAGATCTCATTTAATTAGTTGTTGGTTAATGTAGATTGTTAATTTACTTTTTAATATCATAGTTTAATTTCTATTTTTAATTATTTCCTTATTGCGGTTTGAATGGTTAGAGTAGACATAACAGAGTTTTATTTTACACAATTTCCTTTCCTAGAATTAAAATGCAATTATATTTCTTAGTTAATGGTTGAATCTAGTTTTGCTTACATAGTGTAGAAGTATAATGATGATCTCGTTATGTTGTTGATGGTTTATACATGAATATTCAGGGCATTTAACATTATTTTTGTCATGGCTAAACTCTCATTGGATTGTTTAATCCATACCTTTCACTTTGCCATTGAGATTAGTGTTGAGCTTATACCATTGGAATTGTCCTTTGTTTTCAAGTGCCATCGAGATATTATCTAACACCAAAGACATTCACACAACCACCAACATTACATTTGAATTTTCATAGGTTAAAATATAGTTTTCTTGTTTTTCATAGATTAAAGAATAGTTTCCTTCTTTCATAGATCAGAATAGATAGTTTCTTGCTTTCATAGTTTAGAAAATAGTCTTATTTGCTGTTGTAGGGTATATAGACTTTTCTTTGATAGATTATATAGTAGTTTGCTTGTCATAGATTAAGAAGTAGTGGTAGCCTTTCTTTCTTTCAATAAAATAGATTTCCTTTCATGCATTAGAAATAGTTTTGCATTGAGCATTTAGTCCACTTGCCTCTTAGGCTAGATAGTTGTTCAATGAGAAGTTTTACTTTGATTACTTGTAGTAGTTAGCTGCGTTTGCTTACTTGTCTATTTATTTTAGTAGGTTATATAGTCGTCTTTTTCTTTAGTAGGTTAGTTAGGTGTCTTTACTTACTTGTCTATTGCTTTAGTAGGTTAGTTAGGTGTCTTTGTTTTCTTGTCTATTTGCTTTAATGGGTTAATTAGGTGTCTTTGCTTGTTTATTTATTTGCTTTCATAGGGTAGTTTCTCATTGAATGTAGTTTGGGAATGGGAAATTTCTCTTCAATGGTAAGTTTGTTGAGGGCACAGAAGTCAAGACACATTCACCAAGAACCTTATTTCTTTAGGACCATGACCATAGGATAAGAGTAGGGGCTCGTACTAGGGTGGATAACACCTACATTAAGGAGTTCCTGGACCATTAAGAACCCTTATATTTACATCAGTAACTTTATTATATTGTTAATTTTTAGTTAGTTTCATGAAAATATATTGTTAGGACCACACAATGTACCTTTTTACCTATACTTTTTGCCACTATTACACTCTTGATCACCCATATTTAAACTCATACTATCACTTTATCTGATCATTCCAAACGTATACAACGTCTCTTCTCATTACTATACGTTTAATCTGTTTTGCATAATATTTTACATCACTCTCGTACTTAACCATTGATTAGAAATGTATAAGTGTTCAAATTGCAGATTAGCATTTGAGGCTTGATGCTGAAACACAGAGTTCTTACACAGTCCAAGGTCGCAGATGCTGAAAAATAGAGATGTTACACAGTCTAGGATCGCAGATGCTGAAACACAGAGCTGTTACACAGTCCAGGGTTGCAGATGTTGAAACACAGAGCTGCTACACAACCCAGAGCCGCAGATGTTGAAACACAGAGGAAGCCGCCTAGGACCGACGATGTTGAAACACAAGGAAGCCGTTACACAGTCAACGGTCAACAACAACTCTAAAGCACCAATCATCGCTCCTACATGAGAATGCTGACACAGTCAAGAGTGCAATTCCCGTGACTGAAACAGCCCGCGATTTGCGATGCTGAAACAACATCAGCAGCAACGAGAAGAAGTTGTTACTCCAGCCGTAACAACAATACCTCATTCAGCACCTGTAATAGCATTATGTTGCGCAAGACTAGGACATCCTATTATGGTTTAGAAAGTTGATCCGACTAAGAATAGGACTCAGATACACATTGTAATTTTTGATCAATTGTATCGAAGGGGTTCCCTCTTTAAATAACAGGAAATCATCATTCGAAAGGATCCAAGTTTTATGTATTGAGAAAGCTTCAGAGAGAGGGACGCATTTCATTTCAAGACTGTAATATGATATTTTGATAGATGAATAAAAGACTGCTTTGAGTATCCTTCTCTAGCCTTCTCGTTTCAGGGGAATCTTGTGAGAAGGGAGGGCCCACCTTATTCACAAGATTCACCCATTAGTTTTATAGTGTGTTAGTGTAATTTTTGTTTATGCCTTGATTAACTTTTGTCTTGCTGAACACTACTTTAAATGAATTCTGCTTTGCTGAAACACTACTGAACTCTGTCTTGTTAAGAACTTTAGTTTATTGAATGTTACACGAAGTTCATAATCATTTTCATCAGTAATCTTGTGTGATGATTCTATGAGGTGTGCTAATCAGAGACTGTGTTAAGGGTTCCTGCTTAGAAAGGAAGGAATTAGAAGGTCCTGTTCTCTGTAGATTTCAATTATTTCTACAGTGTGCTAATCAAAGACTGGGTTAAGGGTTCCTGCTTAGAAAGGAAGGAATTAGAAGGTCCAATTCTCTGTAGAATTCAATTATTTCTGCAAGTGTTCTAATCAGAGACTAGGTTAAGGGTTCCTTATTAGAAAAGAAGGGATTGGAAGATCCTGTTCTCTGTAGATTTCAATTGTTTTCACAAGTGTGCTAATCAGAGACTGGGCTAAGGGTTCCTGCTTACAAAGGAAGGAATTAGAGAGTCTTGTTCTCTGCTAGATAGAGTTAGCCTTCTATGCATTAATGTCTTCATGAAAGTGTGTTAATCAGAAACAAGGTGCTGGAGTTCTTGCTTGGGAATAAGGGTCCTGTTCTCTGGTTACTGAATAGTTGTTCTTTCCTGTTGCAATTGTCATTTTTATGTAATCCAGGATTCTTTAGATTAATCTTTAAAGATCTGCAATAGGTAGGTTGCTTTCCTGTAATACAAGTCAGAACTTCAGTTCATTCAGGGCAAGTGTGATTGATATAGTTTCCTTTACTACAACTCTAAGTTTCTTTTGGAATTGAGCATATATAGTGCGTGGTTATCTTTGAAATAAACAGACTTCCCTGGTTTGACAATTTATGTAGCACTTGATTGTTTGAACTAATTAAGAAATTATAGTGACCAACATTTTGGCGCCGTTGGTGGGGAAGGTAGCTATAGATTTCGAAAGCACTTATGATTTTTTTTAGATAAAAAGATTGCATGAAAGACCCCAAAGAAACTAACCCTACAGGTGGCAAGGGAAAAGAAAAAGGAGGAAGAAAGACTTACATTGACGAGATCATATCAAAGTTTGAATTTGTTGCTCAACGACCAAACCTTTGGAAACAAAAGTCCTAGCCTTCATTCCAAGCAAACTTTGAAACAGGGAAAGAAGTTTGGAGTCCTGAGACAGTCCAGAAGCCAGTAGGAGACATTGAGGACAGAGCAAGTGCAGCAGGGGAGTAGACAGAGGAAAACATGGATGAGTACAATGAACAATTGCATCATGAAGAACAGGGAGGTCCTGAAGGAGAGGTAAATGATGAAAACTCTTTCTCTACATTAGGATTTCCTATTGGCGATCTCCCTACAGGAGTAGCCCCCATGAAAAACATTCCACTCTCAACATTACCTAATTTTCATGGTTTATCTTCAGAGGATCCTGATGAATTTCTGTTTGAGTTTGATATATTATGCAGAAGTTATGATTACGTTTCTAATGCTCAAAAACTAAAGTTATTTCCAGCAACACTAAAATGAAATGCACTAAGATAGTTTATGAGTCTTGGAGGCCATGTAATCACAACATGGGACCAAATGAAACAGAAATTCCTAAACAAATACCAGGACTACTGCTGAACAAGAGAAAAGAGGGAGGAGCTATTTAAGATGATGCAGAAAGAGGATGATCCAGTCACCCCAATGTAAGTAAAGATATTCTCAAAACTATTTTATTAAAAGGAGTAAGGGATGACTGTCTAGATATGCTGAATATGATTGGAAAAGGGGACATATCTAAGGAATCATACGATGAAATTGTTAATTTATGCAAAAGATGTTCAAGAGGAGCTTCAAGAAATAAATCAAACAGTAGGGACACCACATTTTCAAGAGTCCAAAAATCATCCAGTGGGGGAGCAACAAGAGCTGAGATAGGTAATTTACTTGAAGGTTTTAAAACTGAAATGTTAAGCTCTTTTGCCTCACAAATTGATATCCTGCAGATTAAGAAAAAGCAAGCAGAAGTAGGAGAAGCCTTGTCCATCTTTTGTTCTCAATGCAGAGATAAGCACCCACAAAGAGAATGTCCACTGGACAAAAAGCCAATCTGCACCATCTGTGATAAAGATCATGATACCCAAAATTGTCCATCTTTACGAGGGATCAAGGTAGCATTACAACCAATGGACGAAGAAGCTGAAGATGTTTATCTGATGACACAAAGGAGACAATGGCAACTGCGAGGACAAGGTATGAATCCTAACATGCCATTTGCACCTTCTAATCATTGGAACAATTATTCTTCTTTCAATCAAATGAGTTACCCCCCCTACAATAAAATGCAATACACTAATCAAATGAATTACCCACCCATGCAACAAACTTACCCACCCATGCAACAAAATAACCCACCCTTTGTTGATCCATCAATGTGGACCCCTTGGCCTCCACAACAACAACAACCATATCAGAACCAATGGAATCAAAGTTGGAGAGGACAACAACCCCCCTTCCAAAATCAATTACCTCAATCATTCCTACAACCACTCTCCTTACCAGCAGGTACTCCCCCAAGAAATCAAACGATGAGACCCTAGCTACCTATACAACCTAACCCTAACCCAAATAATAAAGCTGTGTAGTGCATTGATATTTATAACCAGCCTACACTTTCTCTTCTCCCTGTGCAATGCAACAATATTCATCTTCGATCTGGGAGAATAGTGGAACCTACCATAGCTGATGTTACCTCTTCTGATAAAGAGGAAACAAAAGAGCATGATGTACCTGAAAAGGTACAATCATCCTCTAACAATGCTACTGAAACAGCAACACTACCATTTCCTGAGCGTTTAGCCTTAACTAAAACACCTGAACCACCAGCCTTTAATCTTTTAGGGGAATTACAAAATTTATATGTCAAAATTCCTCTGCTACAAGCACTCCGAGACGTACCAATCTATGCCAGGAAAATGCGAGACATTTGTGTTAAAAAGCCTGGTAGGAAAGCTAAGGATCCCCTTACAGTCCACGTTATGGGAGACTTCTCTGCACTAATGTTAGGTAAAACTCCCCCAGTTAAATATGGTGATCCCAACCACCCTACCATTACAATACAAGTTGGAAAAACGATAATCCCTCGAGTCCTAGTAGACCTAGGTGCCGCTATCAATATCATGACTCTGGAAACCTTACAACTGCTACAATTACAAAATGAAGTCAGAGATACCCCAACTATCCTAGAATTGGCTGATTGATCTACAATTAAACCAGAAGGAGTCATTGAAGACCTTAGTATCTCTGTGGAATCCTGGAATTATCCAGTTGACTTTACGGTTCTGCAACCCAAAACAAAGTTGGGGGGCCACCCTCTAATTCTGGGTAGACCTTGACTAGCCACAGCAGATGCTTTTATCAGTTGTAGATCAGGTTCAATGACAATTTCAAACGGTTATAAAACTAAGCATATTACCCTCTACCCTCATGCTACACCCCTAGTTAATAATGATAACTTTGTATGGGTAGATTTTGATGATCAACCTACTCAACCCCTTTTGACTATCGGACAAGCTTTAAGCCTGAAAGACTCTACTGAGGATGAAGTAATTAATAATTTTATTTGCGAACCCTCCTCTATGACTCCAGAAACTCATAATCAACTAATTGCATTGTTGGAGTCTGATAATCAAGAAAACCTCAGTTCGGAAATCCCACCTCAAACATCTAACACCATCTCCTCCAAAATCATACCAGTGGAAATTAAACCTGGCAAAACATTAAGCATAAACCCTAATTTGACAGATGTTGAAACACAACAATTAATGAAGTTACTTCGGGAAAATAAAGAAGCATTCACATGGGATTACACAAACATGAAAGGAATCTCTCCTGAGTTATGTACTCATCGAATATATATTAAGGAATATTGTTGGCCAATCTACCAACCTCAGCGACGAATGTGTTAACTCCCAAAGTAAAACCATCCTTTCGGTTAAACTTTGTAGAGGATATCCTAGCTATTGGTCGCATGCTTAAGCTAGTTTTGTGTTTTCATAGTTCAAGAAAATTTTTGGTTTTGATTCTGTAAAGAGATTGCAAAAACAACAGATTTCAGTGGTTTGGGCGAGCCCCCGGCGTGCTCATTAACCACCGAAAGCGTTCATTTTCGTCAGCAAAGTGGTCGATTTAAAATGCAAGCAACCACCGAAAAGGGTTATAAGCGCAAAAAGAAAGCTTGTGCTTTCGCACGAGCCAGATGTCAGAATCCGTTGTAATGATGAAAAGTTCAAACCGCCGAAAAGCTCATGTTGCGGGAGATGATACTCGTTCGTGGGTTTCAGCCGAAAGTTTTCAAACACCTGCGTATTATTCTCTGTACAATCATTTCCATATCTGCATTGAGAGGTGATAGTCAGATCCGGTGCACGGAACCCCCTTCTTTCCTAGTGGCAGATTCATTCATTATTACCAACAGGTCATTTGTTCAGCTTAAAACTCAAAACGTCATATGGAGCCCGGAGATCGTTGAGGATATCTATCAACACGCAATTTCTCCAGCAAATCGTGATTTTCAAATCTTAGTTCCTCCTTTCGAGCGATTGGCATGTGGTCCATGAATTCAAACAGGCAGTTCGAGTCGAGTAAAGCAGATTGGGTTATCGGGTAAGCCTGTAAGCCTTTCTCTGTCAAAATTTCATGAATTCATTTGCCCCGAAAGGTCCAAATTTCGGCTTTCCCTGTCTGACTGTGATTTGAATGTGTGCCGACTTTCTAGTACATTTGTAAACCCTATGCCCTGTCGAACTATTCTACAGTCTGTTGTAAGTAACAGTGACCATATCCTTAGCTCCTAGAACCTCTGTTCCCTGAATACCTGGTTGGTTATAGTTCCAGACACAGTTCTCTTTCAGTTATGTCAAGATCCGGTCCTGCATTGAGGTCAGAGGCAGATGGTATGTGGTACTTTGAGGAACATCCCGAAGTTACAGAATGCTTCAAACAGGTTGGCATTTTCTCATATTGTGAGAAATTAATGACCTTTCATCAACAGATCGCTGAGGCATTTTCCCTTTCATATGATGGCAGAGTTGCTAAAATCGGCAGAGAAGAATTTATCATAGATGAGGCCTCCATTGCCGAGTTTACAGGATTGTCTAGGACAGGTAGCTGCTGGTAAACTTCTTTGCATTCAAACGTTGAGTTCAGGTCCTACCTGTTGCCAGTCCATAAAACTCTAACATGGAAAAAAGACATTCCCTTATCCTACCAGGAGCCAAAATGGCAAACTCTTCTGAAGGCAATTCTAGTATACATTACTTGTGAAGGACGTTATAACAGATTTTTATACTATCATTTCAAATTATTAAATCACTTCACAGGCAGGGAACCCTTGAACATAACCTACTTTTTTCATAAGACGTTGACCAAAATGGCAAAGAAGGTAAAGGCTCAGCCCACTAAAGTTTCAAGCAGGATATCTCATCAAGGTTTGATTTGCCTCCTTGTTAAAGAAACTCTTCACAGGAAGCAAATAGAATGGAGTCACTTTTTGTTTTGGAACGA
>ML779991.1:586631-607783 GCA_009831015.1 Picea engelmannii
TCTGATATGCTTAATGACTCTATGGAAATCTTTATGGATGACTTTACTCCTTATGGTGTTTCTTTTCAGGAAGCACTGCAAAACCTTGAGAAAGTACTTAAACGATGCATACAAGCCCAACTCTCCTTAAGTACAGAAAAATTCCATATGATGATGAGTGAAGGAATAGTTCTTGGACATTTTATCTCATCTCAAGGAATCTAGGTAGACCCATCCAAAATACAAGTCATTAAGGATCTTCCTACTCCCAAAACTCCAACAGAGGTAAGAAGTTTTCTAGGACATGTTGGATACTACAGAAGATTTATCAAGAATTTTTCCAAAATAGCTTCTCCCCTGTTTGTACTACTGATGAAAAATGTTGAATTCAAATGGATTAATTCTTGCCAGGAAGCATTTAATACACTTAAACATCAGTTATCTATAGCTCCTATCCTTAGAGGACCTGATTGGACACTTCACTTTCACATATCCTCTGATGCTTCAGATACTGTGATAGGAGCTGTTTTGGGACAGGAAGAAAATCAACTCCCTTATGCTATATATTTCATCAACAAGAATATGACCCCTGCTGAACTCAATTATACAGTCACCGAGAAGGAATTCTTAGTAGTTACTTATGCAATTAATAAATTTAGACATTACATTACTGGCTATTCTACTTTTGTCCATACTGATCACTCAGCTATCAAATACTTAATGAACAAACCTATCACAAATGCTAGAGTCACCAGATGGCTACTATTATTGCAAGAATTTGATATTACAATTGTAGATAGACCRGGAAAAGAGAATGTAGTTGYTGATTTCCTTTSTCGATTGACACCTGATGATGATACCCCAGTAGATGATTCATTTCCTGATGAATATCTATTTGCAGTTTCTGCTCACTCACCTTGGTATGCAGACATTGCTAACTACTTGGTTGCAGGGAAGTTACCACCACACCTATCCTACCGAGAGAAAAAAAGTATTATTCATCAAAGTTCTCGGTATAGTTGGATAAGTGGGTACCTTTTCCATAATGGAGCTGATCAAGAAATTCGAAGGTGTATTAGAGAAGATGAGGTGTATGATCTACTAAAAGCTTGTCATGATGGCCCTTGGGGAGGGCATTTTGTTGATAAGAGAACAACACATAAAATTCTCAGGATGGGGTACTATTGGCCCTCACTCTTCAAAGATGCAAAGAAATATGTCCAGGCTTGTGATATCTACCAAAGAGTAGGCCAACCTAATCATAGAGATGAAATTTCATTAAACCCCCAGATAGTACTTGAGCCATTTGAAAGATGGGCCTTAGACTTTATAGGACCCATCAACCCTCCATCCAATCAAAAAGTTTATATAGTGGTTTGCACGGACTACATGACTAAATGGGTGGAAGCCAAGGCACTCCATAGAGTGACCGAAGAAGCAGTTATAGATTTCTTATTTAAAGACATCTTCACCAGATTTGGAGTACCAAGAGAATTAGTTATAGATGGAGGACCTCCTTTCACTTCTCATGGGTTCAAAGCCACCCTTCAGAAATATCATATTCAACAGAGAATGACTACAACATACCACCCCCAAGGCAATGGACAGGTGGAAAGCACAAACAAAGTAATAGAATCCATTCTCACAAAAACAGTGAAGGAAAACAGAAAGGATTGGTCCTACAGGCTCCCGGAAGCATTATGGGCCTACAGAACTAACTGGAGAAATACTACAGGATTCTCTCCCTATGAATTAGTCTATGGAAAAAGTGTTGTCTTTCCAGTGGAATTTGAGATAAAAACCCTAAGAACTGCTTTAGCTATCAACCTTAATTTAACCGATGCACAAACAGCCAGGTTGCAGCAACTTAATGAATTGGAGGAGAAAAGATTAGATGCCATTTAGCAAACAACCATAATTCAACAGCAAATATCAAAATGACATGACAAAAATATCAAGAACAAGCAGTTCCAAAAAGGTAATTGGGCCCTACTGTATGATTCCCGGTTCAAAGAATTTCAAGGGAAACTGCGTACAAGATGGCTTGGACCTTACGAAGTAGACACTGTTTTCCCCAATGGAACAGTAAGGCTCCTCACAATCAATGACTCCAAAACTCCATTACTTATAAATGGTCATCGGCTCTGTCTGTACCAGTGCCCTATTTCTAAAGAAGATTTTAAGGCCACATGCATGGCAAATGCCCATTTCCTCTTCGTAGAGGGGATTTCTACCCCTAATTGCAATTAATTCTTTTAAGTTAATTTCTTTAGTATTAGATTAGATTAGATTTTATTTACTAATAATCCCTGTCAAGAAATACCATGTTACAATCGATTTTTGCAGATTCCCGATTGAAGCACAGGCCACTAGGAAAGGACGATCCTAATTCAAGAAGACAAGCTTCCTCCGATGCTGAAACACCACCGTTCAACACTCTTGACTTTTCCCGATGCTGAAACACCACCGTTCAGCACTTTTGACTTTTTCCTGTTGCCGAAACACCATTGTTTAACACCTTTTGACTTTCCTCTATTACCGAAACACCACTATCAGCAATCCGTTCCCTTTCCTTCATTACTGAAACACCACTGTTCAACAACCTTTTACCACTTTTTCCCATCCTTCATCGACGAAACAACACCATCCAGCAATTGTATTTCCTTTTCTTTTCTGTTGCTGAAACACCATTGTCAGCAACTCTTCACATTTTTTTCCCGATGCTGAAACACCACTATTCAGTACTTTTGAATTTCTTCCGATGCTGAAACACCACTATTCATCACTTTTTGCTCCCCCTATTGCCAAAACACTATAGTTCGCAAATTCTTCACATTTTCTTCAACACCGTCCAACAATTGTTTCGCCTTTTCTTTTCTGTTGCTGAAACACCATTGTCAGCAACTCTTCATCATTTTTCCCGATGCTGAAACACCACTGTTCAACACTTTTGACTTTCTTCCGATGCTGAAACACCACTGTTCAGCACTTTTTGTTCCCTCTATTTCCAAAACACCACAGTCCGACGATTCCTCACTTTCTTCATCAACGAAACAACACCGTCCAACAATTGTTTTGTTCTTTTCTGTTGCTGAAACACCAGTTTTTCAACACCATCTGCCAGCAAGCTTTTACACCCTCATACTATAGTTCGTCCTTCTAGTCAGCAAACCCTCGAAACAATTCATCTATTAGATCAAAAGTCTCTTCCACGACCACTGCAGGACTACCATGGACAGGCATGATATTTTGTTTGTAGAACGAATCAAAAGGTAAGGCGAGGTATGTAAATTTTATGTAATTCAGTTAGGCTATAGTTAATGAGAAGATTCTAAGTCATTATGACCATTCAAGTGCAATCATTATTAGCCGCACTTGACGAGAGGGAAAGACACATCAAATCTTCAATACCATCATTTCACACAAATTCATCGCCGCCATCCCTATTTCACCACCCTTTCACACATTTGACCACCATTCTTGCATAACGTCGCTCAGAAAACTCACTCTGCGCAGAAGCTGATACTCAAACTTTTTGATGTTGTATCTTACTGAGCTGGTAGCTATGGGAGGATCTATCATACGAAACGAGCCCGCCACCACAACGCTATTAGAACATTATCTAGTAGCTTATCAAATCTTCCAGTAGGCAGGATGGCTCAATTACTTTTAAAGACTTCAGGGGTATAATGAACAACAAGTCCTGCAATTCGCCCAAAACCTTCAGGAGGACCATTTTGTCGTCGAAGGGGTCCGAATTTCAGTAACAGAAGAAGATATAACAAAGGTCTTAGGCTTCCCTATCGACAACACTCGCATGTTCAGCCGAAAACATATCATTCGGAATGCTCAGCAGAACTTCTTCTTGTTGGAAGAACGAATTGAATTTAAAGGCAGGGGCATTCAACTCAGCTCATTGCCACCCCCATGGCCAGAAGTTTCAAGATTCATCAAACATTACCTGACCTGCGAGGGCCAATATCAGGTAGTTTATCAGCATGACTTTCTTCTTCTATCTCATTTAAGGCATAATAGACGGGTCAATATTCCTTATTATTTGCTGGGTTGTTTGAAAAATATGGCACACTACTGCAGAAAGGATAAAGATCCCACCCTTTCACTCACCCACCACCGTCTTGTCCAATTTCTCATCCAAAGGGGTTTTGCTCAACAAAACCTTCCACTAAATAACCTACCCATAAACCCTCAAGCAGCTGCTGAACTTCCTGAAAATCCCCAGGAGCAGCAACCACAAAACCCCCCAGACTCTCTCGAAGTACCCAATAGCCCGCCCACAGAACCAATCAGTCTAATCAATTCCCCTACCATACCAAACCCACTACATACCTTACCAGAATCATCCAATCCCGCCCTTCATATTCTTAGTGATGATTCTGAACCAGATAATTCTCCCTGCCCCATCATTGAGGAAAGACCTTCACGAAAACAAAAACAAATTCCCCTCTTTCTATCCTTCTTATGGAAAAAGTGAACAAGGGCGTCAACAAGGCCACCCTTTATTACTACTACCCTAGATCCCCCACCTATTCGACTAATACCCCGTACACCTCCAACCTCCCAAATCTTGGGATCTTTGCCTATTCCACCCACGGGCACTGAAACATAAGAACCAGATGCTCAGGATGCCACGACATCATATGTCTCAAATAAAGTAGCTGAAACACAAGAACCAGCTACCCATTCAGTGGCTGAAACACAAGAACCAGCCGCTGATATTGAAATAGAGTTACAGGAACCAGATGCCCAGGATGCTGCGACATCATCTGTTTCAAATAAAGTAGCTGAAACACAAGAACCAGCTACCCATTTAGTGGCTGAAACACAAGAACCATCCATAGCTACTACAAAAGAAACATCTACGGCTGAAACACAAGAACCAGCCGCTGATATTGAAATTGAGTTACAGAAATCAGAGACCCAGGATGCTGCAACACTACTCTCCTCAAGTAAAGTAGCTGAAACACAAGAACTAGCTACCCATTTAGTGGATGAAACACAAGAACCAGCCATAGCTTCCACACAAGAACCAGCTACGGCTGAAACACAAGAACCAGTCGCTGATATTGAAATTGATATACAGGAATCAGAGGTTCAGGGTGCTGCAACTTTACTTTTTCTACACCAAGAAGCTGAAACACAAGAATCAACTACCATTCCTGCAGCTTCTCCAAAACAACCAGAATCAACAATGGCATCTGTCTTGCAAGAAAACGAGTTTTTAAAGTCGAAACTGGAAGCATATAAGCAAGAACTAGCCAAGGCAAAGGAAGCATATGAAAATGAACTAAATTTGTACACCTTAGCCTGTATAGCAACCGTGTCAGAGGAGACTACAGAAAGCCTGTGTAAAGAATATATGTGTTGCGAATGTGGGGATATTTACTATCAAGTAGGCTATAAGGTAATTCAAGTCCCAGTGCCAGGAGCAACCCCTACTCCTTCACCTTTTGTAGTCAAGGAAGAACCTGCTGAAACACAAGAACCAACAGGTCCTCCCAAGCTCAAGACTGAGCCCTGCATTGCAACAAAAGAATCCCCTACCTTTGTCAACAAAGTTGTACATACAATGCCTATGGAGGAATTTACACCTCCCAACCAGATCAATCTCTCCACTTTTAGGGAAAAATCTACTCAAACCTTACCTCATCCCACTACTTCCAACACTGAAACATAGACTCAGCTATGGGATGAGCAGGTAGCAATACAAAAATGGAAGAAAGAGTATGGTGAAACACAGGACAAAATCCTACAAGTGCACAGACAAATCTGGATAAATCATACTTACTCAAATTGGGAAGCATTAGAACAGACACGCCAGGAAGCTCATGACCTTAAAAAGCAGAACAAAGAATTGAAAGGCAGATTGGCCCTGGTATTTGATTTGGTACAGAAGCTATTGGCCACAAGAAATCCATCTTGCAACTACTCCTTATTCCTTATGGAGCGACTCACATGGTTTCAGATCAAATCAATTATAGAAGGTAAACCCCATGCAGTACTACACCCAGCAAAGTTTTTCAAAACTTTTGCAGCAACCTCTACTAGGGATCAACACCTCCTGTACGAGCCATACTTTCATAATGAGGCCATTCCTGAGAACAGGCTACTGAACCTTAATCCCCTTGTTGGGGACATCCAAATTTGATCGCTCACTTCCTTTCTCTACAATAAGATATTGTGGCAAGATGACTTTTTGGCTGCTAAGCAGAATGAAGACAATCGCCTCCTCTGGATAAGACTAGAACCACAAAAGGCAGCTACCTTTGTCACAAAATATTATGAGTTCTTAAAACAACCAGGGGTGACTGAACATGTTTAGCAGCTACAATCAGAAGTGCTCCAGGATTGTCAACACATCATCAGATCCATAGAGATTCCTGCCCTCTAGGCAAATAACCTGTTTTGGAAGCAATCCATGGAGAAGAGACAAGAACATAATCCTTTTCGCCCTACCAACCTTGAGGTAGCAATTTCCAGGATACCTAACTATATCCAGTGTGTTCGACATTGTGATGAAAACTGGATAGGATACCGGTTTAATTTTCCTATCCTCTGGTTGCCAATAGAAAGGTATCAAATCAGTTATAAGCTGCCTAAAAAGACAGAAACAACAGCATGGCAAAGATTACAGTAGGTCCAAGGGTTCAAAGCGCCAATGGACAGTACCTCCCACAGTTACTGCATGAGCAATTTACATGCTCAGAGTCGGTATCCAGACTCTGATTCAGAGTGAAGTTGCCTGAGGACACACAACACCTTGAGTTGGGGGGGATGTTAGGACCACACAATGTACCTTTTTGCCTATACTTTTTTCCACTATTACACTCTTGATCACCCATATTTAAACTCATACTATCACTTTATCTGATCATTCCAAAGGTATACAACGTCCCTTCTCATTACTATACGTTTAATCTGTTTTGCATAATATTTTACATCAATCTCGTACTTAACCATTGATTAGAAATGTATAAGTTTTCAAACTGCAGATTAGCATTTGAGGCTTGATGCTGAAACACAGAGCTGTTACACAGTCCAGGGTCGCAGATGCTGAAACACAGAGCTGTTACACAGTCCAGGATTGCAGATGCTGAAACATAGAGCTGTTACACAGTCCAGGGTCGCAGATGCTGAAACACAGAGCTGTTACATAGCCCAGAGCCGCAGATGCTGAAACACAGAGGAAGCCGCCCAAGACCGACGATACTGAAACACAAGGAAGCTGTTACACAGTCAGTGATCAACATCAACTCTAAAGCACCAACCATCGCTCCTACATGAGAATGCTGACACAGTCAAGAGCGCAATTCCCGTGGCTGAAACAACCCGTGATTTGCGATGTTGAAACAGCATCAGCAACAACGAGAACTTGTTACTCCAGCCATAACAACAATACCTCATTCAGCACCTGTAATAGCATTCTGTTGCACCAGACTAGGACATCCTATTCTAGTTTAGAAAGTCAATCCGACTAAGAATAGGACTCAGATACAAATTGTAATTTTTGATCAATTGTATCGAAGGGGTTCCCTCTTTAAATAAGAGGAAATCATCATTCGAAAGGATCCAAGTTTTATGTATTGAGAAAGCTTCAAAGAGAGGGACATATTTCATTTCGAGACTATAATATGATATTTTGATAGATGAATAAAAGATTTCTTTGAGTATCCTTCTCTAGCCTTCTCGTTTCAGGGGAATCTTGTGAGAAGGGAGGGCCCACCTTATTCACAAGATTCACCCATTAGTTTTATAGTGTGTTAGTGTAATTTTTGTTTATGCCTTGATTAACTTTTGTCTTGCTGAACACTACTTTTAATGAATTCTGCTTTGTTGAAACACTACTGAACTCTTTCTTGTTAAGAACTTTAGTTTATTGAATGATACACGAAGTTCATAATCATTTTCATCAGTAATCTTGTGTGATGATTCTATGAGGTGTGCTAATGAGAGACTGGGTTAAGGGTTCCTGCTTAGAAAGGAAGGAATTAGAAGGTCATGTTCTCTGTAGATTTCAATTATTTCTGCAGTGTGCTAATTAGAGACTGGGTTAAGGGTTCCTGCTTAGAAAGGAAGGAATTAGAAGGTCTTGTTCTCTGTAGATTTCAATTATTTCTACAGTGTGCTAATCAGAGACTGGGTTAAGGGTTCCTGCTTAGAAATGAAGGAATTAGAAGGTCCTGTTCTCTGTAGAATTCAATTATTTCTACAAGTGTGCTAATCAGAGACTGGGTTAAGGGTTCCTTCTTAGAAAGGAAGGGATTGAAAGATCCTGTTCTCTATAGATTTCAATTGTTTTCACAAGTGTGTTGATCAGAGACTGGGCTAAGGGTTCCTTCTTAGAAAGGAAGGAATTAGAGAGTCTTGTTCTCTGCTAGATAGAGTTAGCCTTCTATGCATTAATGTCTTCATGAAAGTGTGTTAATCAGAAACAAGGTGTTGGAGTTCCTGCTTGGGAATAAGGGTCCTATTCTCTGGTTACAGAATAGTTGTTCTTTCCTATTGCAGTTGTCGTTTTTATGTAATCCAGGATTCTTTAGATTAATCTTTAAAGATCTGCAATAGGTAGGTTGTTTTCCTGTAATACAAGTCAGAACTTCAGTTCATTCAGGGCAAGTGTGATTGATATAGTTTCCTTTACTACAACACTAATTTGCTTTTGGAATTGAGCATATATAGTGCGTGGTTATCTTTGAAATAAACAGACTTCCCTGGGTTGACAATTTATGTAGCACTTGATTGTTTGAATTAATTAAGCAATTATAGTGACCAACATATATAAATTCATGTGATTACAGTATCAATAAATCATTAAAATATTGAAATACATGAGAGGACTTAAGAGCTTAAAAAAACACATTTACCCTTTTCATCAAACAAAAATAACAAAGAAAATTTTGATAATTTGTTTTATAGTTTTGAAAATGATAGGATGTAGAGTTTGAATTTAAAGTGTAGCTTATACAAAGCATAGTTTGTATAGTCTGGTATAAATCCAAGTTTAAATCTTTGACCATTAAAGTTTAAATCCTCGACCATTATAGCTATAGCATAGCATGTATCTCATATTTTTAGCCTAAATCTCGAGAGTACAACATACATTACAACATAGCATGTGTCTCATAAGAAGATTGGGTTGAGTTAAGTCACCCACCTACCATAAACTTACAACCCCAATATGAGACTAGAACAACTACAATTTAGACAACATCATAAAGAATTTGTTGATGGATCACATACAAAAATGTGTAACAAAGCAAGAAAAATAATTTATTCTGTTAATTGTCACCTATGGCAAAGTGTAGAAAGAGAAAATTTATCTAGAAAAGTTACTTAAACAGAAGAAAAATAGACAAACTGGAATTAATTCTAAACAAAATTGTTGTTTTCGAAAAGATGAGGTTGTTTAGATCGAATTAAAGTTTGGCTTATGAGAAGCAAAATTTGTATAATTAGAATTTAAAGCGTAACTTGTATAATGTTCATTCTTATTTGATAATGAGTTTGTTTTCAAACCATTTATTCAACACAAGATCATAGACTGATAAGTCAACGACCGAACGAACTTTTGGAATAACACAAGGGATTAAGATGAAACAAAATTACAGTTGGAAAACTCAATGAAATCTCATAAACTTTGGGTGAGCGTTGATATTTTCTTTTTGTGTAGGAGGATTATACGGCATGATTGAATGAACTTGTTGAAGAAGTTGTTGGCGGTGGTGGTTGCTGAGGGTGAAGGCTGTTTTTTCCATTTCGATTCATCATACCCACAACCACGATAGAGCGGCCTAGCACCAGTGGTTACGGAGTGTGAAGGATCCCCATCATACCCATAGCGGCCGTAGAGCGGGCTGGCAGCAGTGGTTGTGGAGGGTGAAGGCTGTTGATCATACCCACAGCACCTGACAGACCGGATCCAGGTGGCAGTTGTGGTAGCTGATAAACATAGCTGGATAAAGGTGTCAATTGTTCAACATGTCCGAATGAAGATGTCAGTTTTGGCAGTTGATAAACGTGGTTCAGTTGTTGCAGCATTCATACGTGGCCGTAGAAAGGTTGCAGCTGCGGCATCGTTCTTTCTTGAATTCTATTTCTATTTGTATTATAAACATTTCTATTTATATTTCTAATATGCATGATACTGTTACTTTCAAGATCCAGGTCATCCATTTTATCTTCTAATTCAACGGGGGTTGACGATGTTGCTCCGTCTTCCTCTTGTAGTAATTGATTTTTCACCAATTCCACACAATTATTCTCCACAAAATTATTCTCCATGTTATTACTTCCTCCACCTAAATCGATTCAAATTAAAGAGTGTCTCATTTCATATTTATGCTCTGATTTCCCGACTCTCGTTTTATGCTCTACAATTCTCGACTCTGCGTTTAAAGAGTGTCTATGATTGATCCGGTGACATGATAAATTGTTTGAAATGTTTTGAAGTTTGATACGCCAAACTTAAATGTAATAGTTAAGAAATAGTGTACTTCTTGATTGTAAATAGACCTTGAGCGATCCGCTCTCCTCTGAAGGACTAAGAGGCATTTATGCTAGTAAATGTAAGTAGGTAGCTTTAAATTTCTAGATTAGACAGTTTTAGGAGCCGGAGGGAAAATGGATATAGACACCCTCACTTGTATCATTGTAACATTAGCAGAATAATCAAGAGAGCATAGGAGAGCAGAAGAAGAGAGCCGTGTAGAGTAAAAACCCATGTACAGAAGTTCTGGATTAATACAAAAATCTTTAGTTCAGACTCATGGTGTCAAATTGCTTTCTATGTTGTACATGTTGATTTATATATGCTTGTTTACTCTCTGTTATGCATTTTCTTTGATGCGTGAATGTATGATTTTATATTGAATGTCTGAAATCTGAAGAGAGGGAGAGTAAAGAATGAGTTTCAATTGTTTCTCTGTCTGAGCAAGAGTTTTCCTGCAAGGAGTGTAGTAAAATTGTCCGCAAGGTGTGCGTTGACAGAAGTCAGAGTTCGTCTCTGCAATATCAGGAGGGATAAAATTGTTCTCATACTTGTAGAAGTGAAATTTAAGCACAGGAGCCATGCAAGGTGTGCGCAGGCCGAGTAGATTCTCAGAGTTTGCAACCTGGGGGAGGAATTGAAGGACTACTGCTACAAAGAGAGTGCACAGAGTCTAAGAATTCAAATGCTTGGAGTGTATTTGAAGAAGTACCGTAGGGAGTGCGTGCAGGAATTTTCCCCAAAGGACTTGAGGATTTCTCAATCAATCTCAAGAGGGATAGGATTTTCTAAGTAGTCAAAGGAAAGCCTAGGAGGTTTAGTACCTTGAAGCGTTCAATAGGGAGGCATTGCAAAGTTACTTGCATACAGATAAGTTCCAATGAAGGAATACTATGTTCGCTTCGCAAGAGTTATCAAGGAGGAATTGAATTGTCAAAATTCTTTGTGGAGAATTCGCAAAGTCCTGAGAGCCGTCAGATCATGCAGAGGAATAGGGGAGATTCCCAAAGGACCTGTGAATCGAGTTGAAAAGAGATTCCAGTAGGGAATTTGAAAGAGTTGATCCAGTTCAAAGGGTTTAAAGAACGATCCTGTGAGCGGATCTCGGTCTGAGGGCCGAGAAGTCTATGTCACATCGTCATCACAAGGTTAATTACATGTGAAGGTAGATACTCCACCTTCAAGGCTTGTCATTTCAGATTGTTGGCTTATTTTCTGTTCAACAAACCTTTGAATTTTCCCTTCTATTTTCTCAAAATTTTAGATAATATGTCCTCTGAAGTGAGGAAGAATATGACTAACCCATAAAACACTCTCTTCCACCATGGCTTGATCAAAGTACTCATTCTTTCTGAACTAGAGAAACAGGGGCAAAATTGGGATGCCTTTATCTACCAATTTGCAAACCCTCACTTGACAATTAAGACCAACAAAAATCCACTTAGCCTAAAAACTATCTCTCCATCCAAGCCTCTCTCTGCAAGAAATCCAAACCCCCTTGCACAAAACCTCTCTTTGTCGGAACAATACCAAAAGATTTTTGATATCTGTACTTCTTCATCAGAAAAAAAATACCAAGAGAAAAGACCAAAAGAAACCTATTGTTGACCCCCCAGTGCCTTCACTCTCTCTTAATCCTACACCCAAAAATATCCAAGAAGTAATGCAGCAAGGCTTTCCCATCATTCCCACAAACAAGAGGGGATCCAATCAATTTGGTAAAGGACCCTTTCGAAAGAGTACACGGAGAACAAGAACCAAGCCTTATGCAAAACCTCCACCTGCTTCGGATCCTATCCAAGTATCCTCCAACCTTGAGAGCCCTCATAAGAAACCTAGGGAATTTTCTGTGGATGAATTAGAGCCACTAAGGAAAAACAAATCAGAACCTACCTCACCTTATCGATCCCCCATCACTCCTACTTCACCCATGCCCAATTTGGATTCTAAAACTGAGATATTGTCCACATCCCTCAAAGGATCTAATCCTTCCTCAGAGATCACCAATTATGCCCCAACCATAGAGGAGTTACAAAAACAAAACCATCAGCTTCTCCAATAGTTGGAGGAAATGAAGACAATAGATACACACCTTCCTCATGATAATGCATTCCTTCAAATAAAGGTCAACTCTCTTCAACGATTGGTCGATGAGATAACCAAATCTAACCACAGCCTTAGAGCACAGCTGAAACAACACAAGAAGCACAAGGCTAAGTCTTCACTGGAAGAAGGAGAGGCTTCTAAAGCCGATCCTCCTCAACAAGCCTAGTTTTGAGGGGTAACTTCTTTTTGTTTGCAGTTGGACCTACAAAATTGTAAATGTGGGGGTAATGTTGGGCCCAAGAGATGATCACTTTTATGACGATTATTATACACTTTTTTTGCATGTACATATGTGTTTTTCATATTTTAAAGGATCGTTTTGAGTAATTTTATGATAAAATGGTATGATGGACATAAGGTACGTGTAATTCATTTTTAATGGTTGCATTACATATAATTCATCATGTTTTATGATTACCAAGATCTAATTCACATTTTTCTAGTGTTACAGGGCAAAAACGCACCATGTTTTTGCTTCCGGCACTTGATTCGGCACTCCTTCCAATATTCGTTCTGGCAATTGATCTGGCACTCTGTCTAGAACTGTGTATTACACAAAAACGCAGGGTGACTTGGCAGTTAAGGTATTGGCGTCCAGTGATGGGAAAATCAGGCACGTGGATTTTGTTCATAATTTCCCCCTCCAGCTACTGAGCTCCACACAACTCAGTTTCAATTGTTCAAAGAGGGTGATTATTGGCTTGCTTTGTTTTATCAGTTAGGACATCATTTATTGTAATTTGCCGAAATTAGAAGTGGTTTGAACCTCCTATGGTCAACCACTTGGTATGTAAGCTTATAAATACCACTAGGATGGTCAAAAGATTGTTAACCACGTAGAAGAGCCAGTGTATTGGAGACAAACTCGTTTTTCTCTGTTTTGATATTTTACATTGCTAGAATTATGCCAGAACTGTGTTTTCAAGTTTTAATGGTGAATTCATCTTGTTTAGCTCGTGGTGTTCTTTTAGAGAGTGACCACGACTTGTTGGGGGGCCCACCAGCAATCTCGTAATTGTCTTCATGTTTGTTTATGCATTTCCTAATTTAATTGTTCTCTTTTATTTTTTGTACGTGCATATTTTTATTGTGTTAACTAGTTTGTTGTAGCTTAATTGTTTTGATTTTCTTTTGCAGGTTAGAATGATGAGATGTGTTAGCATGCATTGATCTTGTAGATTAGGAACAAACTTGCAAGTCTCTATACTAGCCCCATATGCAATTAGATGTTAGATTATGCTTTGATTTATGATTTTATAGTCAATTTTAAAACAAAATTTAATTAGAATAGAACAGAGTTTGATTTGGGTTTTCTTTGACAAGGATTTGATGGATGGATAGAGTTAATTCTAGTTTTTATTATATCTTGCTTATTTCAATTTTATATATATCTCATTTAATTAGTTGTTGGTTAATGTATATTGTTAATTTACTTTTTAATATCATAGTTTAATTTATGTTTTTAATTATTTTCTTATTGCAGTTTGAATGGTTAGAGTAGACATAACATAGTTTTATTTTACACAATTTCCTTTCCTAGAATTAAAATGCAATTATATTTCTTAGTTAATGGTTGAATCTAGTTTTGGTTACATAGTGTAGAAGTATAATGATGATCTCGTTATGTTGTTGATGGTTTATACATGAATATTCAGGGCATTTAACATTATTTTTGTCATGGCTAAACTCTCATTGGATTGTTTAATCCATACCTTTCACTTTGCCATTGAGATTAGTGTTGAGCTTATACCATTGAAATTGTCCTTTGTTTTCAAGTTCCATCAAGATATTATCTGACACCGAAGACATTCACACAACCACCAACATTACAATTGAATTTTCATAGGTTAAAAGATAGTTTTCCTATTTTTCATAGATTAAAGAATAGTTTCCTGCTTTCATAGATTAGAATTGATAGTTTCTGGCTTTCATAGTTTAGAAAATAGTCTTATTTGATCCTGTAGGGTATATAGACTTTTCTTTGATAGATTATATAGTAGTTTGCTTGTCATAGATTAAGAATTAGTGGTAGACTTTCTTGCTTTCAATAAAATAGATTTCCTTTCATGCATTAGAAATAGTTTTGCATTGAGCATTTAGTCCACTTGCCTCTTAGGCTAGATAGTTTTTCAATGAGAAGTTTTACTTTGATTACTTGCAGTAGTTAGTTGCCTTTGCTTACTTATCTATTTGTTTTAGTAGGTTATATAGTCGGCTTTTTCTTTAGTAGGTTAGTTAGGTGTCTTTACTTACTTGTCTATTTCTTTAGTAGGTTAGTTAAGTGTCTTTGTTTTCTTGTCTATTTGCTTTAATGGGTTAATTAGGTGTCTTTGCTGGTTTATTTATTTGATTTCAAGGGTAGTTTCTCATTGAATGTAGTTTGGAAAGTTAAAATAGTTTTCTTTTGTCATTTTCTTGTTATAGTTAATGTAGTTTGCTTATTGCTTATTGTTGAACTAGTTTTCTTTACATAGGGTTTTACTTGCTTTCGTAGGAACTATCCATCGATCCTTGGCCCAAAAGTACTTAGGCTACCTAGTTTTAAGTTTCTTAGTAGGGTTTTCTCATTAGATATCTTTCGAGTATATTAGCCTTAGATAGCTACCTTCCTTAGTTAGACTATACTCCTACCAGCCTTCTACCTTTGGTATATATTTAACACCTTTAATTGAGGGTTTTTACTGTGTTTTTAGTGCATATAGAACACCCATCATGATCCTTTCCAATCATTCCTCCTAATGGTACTTGATCTTCCTTTGAAATTTTTTCCACCTTTGATTCACTAAAATCTCTTTTCCTCAAGCCAACTTCTTGCATTTCATCTGGAAGAGTTGGAATAGCATTAATTCTTTGTTGAATAAAACTGCATCACATTGGGTCACTTTCAATGGTTATGCAATTTCTTCCTTTCTGTAAGAAACATGCTAATGTTGTACCTAATGACCAAATAACAAATACATAATTAAGTTAAATACTATAAAAAGAAATAAATTAAAAATAATATAAGATTGAAGTATGATTTCATAAATGTTAGATCATAATTCTTACTTGAACCCGAGAACAAATCCAAAACCCAATCTCTTTCATTTGAAAATGCATCTATAAGATAATTGATCAATGCTTGTGGTTTTTGATAAATGTTAACCATCTCTCCTTTCAAATCCTTTTCCTCATATGTTAGATTTCTAACCACAACATTGTATACCAATAAACTACCATGATTCTCTCCATCCTTTACATTGACAAGAACAAAATTATAAAAATCATATTTTGTCCAGGTTGCAATATGTATAATCTCAAAGTCCTGTTTAAATGGTTCTCTATTGGAGCTCTGAATATTAGTCTTGTGCATATAACATAAATAAGTGCAATTCAATTAACTTGTCAATTAATAAAAATGTTTTCTAATATTAATTGCTAAACATACACTTTCGATATCTTACCAAATAAACTACATCCTTGTATTTTATTTTCCCTTGAAGCTTGATTGTACTAATTCTTGTTGCGTGTCTGAATGAAATACCAAAAATCTCCAAAATGGTGATGTTGCAACTTCCGTAAATCCCATAACCACTTTATTTAAAGCTTGGTAAGTATAAGGATCAGTATCATATCCAATATTTTGGATATTATAACCATGATGGATATCCGCAATAACTAGGGAGTATTAGTTTTTAGGAACAATATTTGCAAGTTGCTCACAATCACCTAATATCACTTTATATTGTCGAGCCCATTCCAAATGTAGTGATCAAGGGTGTCATCAAGTTCAACAGTTTGAATACATTTCTTTCTTTCTCTTTCAAACTTGGCTTTTTGAAAGAAAAAAATTGAAGGTTTTAGGTACTCCATATGCATTCTTCTTTGACATATTTAATGAAAAAAACAAACATATAGTTATGTATCTATAACTATTAAAATAGAAATAAATTAACTTAAAAATGAATAATATGAATGTAATAAATCAAAATACCATTTTGAATGCAACACAAAAATGTTTCAATATTGATGTAGATCTTGAATATGGATAGTTGAGTTTAACATCATCCCAACTTTATTTATTCAATATCTTCACCATTTCTTCTTGTATTCTCATATACACCTTATGACTAAATAAAAAAATAAAATTATTGTCGAGCTGAATATATAACATATGAATCAACATTTAATTGTCAACCCGGGAAGGTAGACTTAGAGGAACTAGCACAGGAAATGCAGGGTTGAAGAGGTGGTGTAAAGAATGTCAAACTAATCTCTGAACTGCTAAAAGAAACTTGCTGGAAGAAGCTACTGTACTCTACTTCGTTCTGCACTACTCTGTACTAACTTCATAAAATTGTTCTGTATATGCATGTAAAAGGTCTACTGCACACTGATGACTGAAAATAATTAAGTTTTTGCTACTTATTACTCCACACAACTCAGCAACCTTCTATTTTATAATGCAATGAAACTCTCTATTGTAATCAAAGGAAACTTCTCTATCTCATGAGATATCCAGGCTAGTTCCTGAATGTTAAGCAGTCTGAACTAAAAATTGAAAAATGAAATGGTTGAAAAGATAATGTCTAAACTTGAATCTTGAAATGCTAAACCCTCTGTTGCAATCAAATGAAATGCTATTTCTGTTCTATGAAATCAATGAGAAAACTGACAATGTAGATTGGAATCGATTCTGGAGTCTACTATAAATGCAATATATACAGCTCTGTTTCCATTGAAGGGGGCCCTGCCTTCTCTGTCAACAGACCGTTCTTTAAATCAACACATACTGGAAAACGAATAACTCACAACAAACTTGCAAATAATAGAAGTCGAATTAATGGAACTCTTAACTATTTTATTGAAAATAAGAATAGTACAAGTGCCTGGAGATTTCCATTCTTCTATCTAATATATGCTCCGTCTATCTCCCCCTTCTCGAGCATAGCAGCTCTGTATATAACGTTTCAGATCCCCCACAATGCATGGATTTGCTCCCAAGTAGTTACAAAATAGTTTTAAGAGTACCACCGGGGAATGAGACACGTTTTTCATAATCAAATGATTCAATATTGCCTTTACCCGTGTCATGAGATTACATCTATTTGACAAAATGGTTTTCTTCCCTGCACGAATCTATATATGTGAAGTGGCATAGAAAAATGCCAGCTATTGAGTGCTCGTTGAGAACCAACGATTCAAAGTCCAGCACACATGTTTCGATTCAGTAGCACAAACAGTTTTCCCCCCTGTGTTATACATGCACGAATTTATGAAGTGGCATAAGAACACATGGAACCAAAAGCTCCTCCATGCCCTTTCTAAGTCTAGCTAGATCAACACTGTAGTCCTCCTCAGCAAGGTCAGTCCTCCTCAGCAAGGCCACCAATTGAAACACGAACATACCCCGGTCCTCCACTAGCACTACCAGGGATAACAATAACCCCATGTATTTTTGCAAGTCATTTAACAACTTCAACATCATCAGAAGCACCACTTGGTAACTTTTCCCAGAGCTAAATTGCTCCTTGTCTTCCCTTTACAACATTTGCACCAAGAGGTGACAGTGCATCCAAAATTGTATCTCTGTTTTTAAACCCTTTCCTTCACCCATTCAGGGCCAAGCTCCAGTGAATACAGAGAAAGATTTTGTCCAATGATTGAATAACATATTGGGATATTATCTTGTGTTTTGAGCAGTTGTGCTCCAAGGCCCTCGAATTCAAAAGGATATGCAGCCCATCATACCATAAGCTTTTAGAAAAAGAGAATACATTGATAATGTGTGGAGCCTCTACACAAGTATGTTTCAACCCATATAAAATAGTCATAAGTATTATCCACTACAAACCAACACCCTGGATTTTTGCAAAGTTCAAGTATTCCCCGCAGAAGAGGATTATTGTTGCATTTATAGTTGAATTCTTCGCTCATTTGTGGTTTTGTAAGTACTTCATGATTTCTGTATACAGTGGAACATATATGTGTAACAGAATATGAATAGCACAGAAAGAATGCCATTTTCTAAACAAAAGACTTCAGGAGAGTAAACAATATCTTCAAGAACCAACAAGAAAATGTTCTAAATCCGGAGCCCAACATCCCCCCATGCCTAGCTTTTTGCATGTCCTCATGCAAATGAATTCACCTCTTTAACACTGGCATGGTAATAGAATGTTAACAGTCCCAAGAACTGTCCATCTTGATTAATCAGAACTGCTGAGAAGAACCCCTATATTCTGAGCATATGTTGTCAACTCATTCATTCATCATTTAGATGGAAAATCTTCAATCACTTTTTATTTCAGCTGATGCTTTTTTATTGCAGCAAACATAAACTATTCAAAGGTGCTATCTTTTATTCACTATCCTACCTACCTACCTACTTAAAGAAAAAGATACATTTCTTTAAGTATAGGCAAATAACCAATGTAGCCATCGTCTTAGCAAAATCAACAATGAATTCATGCCCTTTGATAGAAGATATAGATGTATAATTACCAAGGCATGCTGAGCAAGCAACACCAGTCGCTTGATTTCCAAGATTTACTGAAGAAGAAGAGCATCTGAAGGCTGTAGAATAGATTGAAACCAATGTTCAATATGATTATGCATACCATGTTCTTTTGCTGCTGGAGTTTCTAATTGCTCATTTTTCTCTGTAGGCTGGCAAAGCTGTTCACACAGAACCACTGAATCAACTATTTCTTCCTCCATCTCTTGAGCTGCAGAGATCTCTTCAAGTTCTTGCAAGATGCACGAAAGTTCCTGCAGCAATCTCTTCTTCCGCTCATTCAATCTTGAATCCATTAGTGAATTTTTGTGATTTTTTCTCTTTTGTTGCAGGTGGTTTGCTAAAAACTTTGAAAGTCACATCAACTGATAATAATTCTGAAACCCACACTAGCTTGAAATAAAATGAGATGCACTCTTGCTGAATGGAAATTTGCTTCTACTGAATCAAATGCACACCCTCTTATACTGATGAACTCAACTACTGAATCAAATCTAATACTGCTGAAATCAAGACTCTGCTACTGTTGAATAAAATCTACTAAAATGAAAACCTCTTTGTTGTTGAATGTAATCTAACACTGCTGAAATGAACCACTTGCACACTAATGAATTTGAAAGCACTCTTTACTTCTAAAGAAATACTTGTAGAAATCAAATCTACTTGGAAAAACTTCGGAGCCCACTCTCCAATCCTTTTTAGTACCTCCCCGACAATGGCGCCAAAACGTCGAGCTGAATATATAACATATAAATCAACATTTAATTGTCAACCCAAGAAGGTAGACTTAGAGGAACCAACACATGAAATGCAGGGTTGAAGAGGTGGTTTAAAGAATGTCAAACTAATCTTTGAACTGCTAAAAGAAACTTGCTGGAAGAAGCTACTGTACTCTACTTCATTCTGCACTACTCTGTACTAACTTCATAAAATTGTTCTGTATATGCATGTAAAAGGTATACTGCACACTGATGACTGAAAACAATTAAGTTTCTGCTACTTATTACTCCACACAACTCAACAACCTTCTATTTTATAATGCAATGAAACTCTCTATTGTAATCAAAGGAAACTTTTCTATCTCATGAGATATCTCGGCTAGTTCCTGAATGTTAAGCAGTCTGAACTGAAAACTAAAAAATGAAATGGCTGAATAGATAATGTCTAAACTTGAATCTTGAAATGCTAAAACCTCTGTTGCAATCAAATGAAATGCTATTTCTGTTCTATGAAATCAATGAGAAAACTGACAATGTAGATTGGAATCGATTCTGGAGTCTACTGTAAATGCAATATATACAACTCTGTTTCCATCGAAGGGGGCCCTGCCTTCTCTGTCAACAGACCGTTCTTTAAATCAACACATACTTGAAAACGAATAACTCATAGCAAACTTGCAAATAACAGAAGTCGAATTAATGGAACTCTTAACTATTTTATTGAAAATAAGAACAGTACAAGTGCCTAGAGATTTCCATTCTTCTATCTAATCTATGCTCCGTCTATCTCCCCCTTCTCGAGCATAGCAGCTCTGTATATAACGTTTCAGATCCCCCACAATGCATGGTTTTGCACCCAAGTAGTTACAAAACGGTTTTAAGAGTACCACCGGGGAATTAGACACATTTTTCATAATCAAACGATTCAAGATTGCCTTTACCCGTGTCATGAGATTACATCTATTTGACAAAATGGTTTTCTTCCCTGCACGAATCTATATATGTGAAGTGGCATAGAAAAATGCCAGCTATTGAGTGCTCGTTGAGAACCAACGATTCAAAGTCCAGCACACATGTTTCGATTCAGTAGCACAAACAGTTTCCCCCCCTGCGTTATCCATGCACGAATTTATGAAGTGGCATAAGAACACATGGTGCCAAAAGCTACTCCATGCCCTTTCTAAGTCTAGCTGCAGCAATATTGTAGTCCTCCTCAGCAAGGCCACCAATTGAAACACGAACATACCCCGGTCCTCCACTAGCACTACCAGGGATAACAATAACCCCATGTATTTTTGCAAGTCATTTAACAACTTCAACATCATCAGAAGCACCACTTGGTAACTTT
>ML779991.1:615649-638073 GCA_009831015.1 Picea engelmannii
GCTATTGTCTAAGTTTTGAAGGTCATGTTTGAAAAATGTTGTAATTTTGACCCCATTTGAAAAAATGTTGCTACTGGTAGCACCAATTTTTTATTTGGGGGTTGATTTTCATGTTTTTTTATGAAAAAATATGGGTTTTGAGGATAGAGTTCTAATTTTGGGGTCACAGTTCTCTTTAAGTTGGTAACTTTGTGTTGTGGGAAGATGGTAGTTCAACTACCAACTTCCTTCATTAACTGAAATTCTGGGAAAATGGGAAATTTCGGTTTTCTTTAAAATATTAAATTTGCAAGGAAATTTCCTCACCATTTCCTCTCATGGCATCATTTCTATATAAGTGCTCCACCCAGTAGCAGTTTCTTTTTATTATCATCAAAATGCATTTTATCATTTGGATTATTCATCATGGTCTAATAATTTAACATATTATCCATGACTTATGGTGACATTTGGCATATATTTACATATTTCGGAAAACAAGGTGTTACAATCCCCTCCCCCTTAAAGGAACATTGTCCTCAGTGTTCTTTGCATCTTAGCAACACTAGACATGCTTCCATCCTTCAACAAATTTAACAATGTTTTCCTCTTCTTGGTTTGGTTCTTTCATATATTTTTTGCATTTAGCACATATCTACAACAATTTCAAACAACAAGCATATTAATCACAATTTCATTCAATTTTATTTTATTTATGTTCATAATTCAAGAGGAAAATTCACATATCATCACAATACTTATCCATGCAGTTCATGGATCTCCATCCATATGGATATCAAATTTACTTGACTCACTTTTTTCCTTGACATGCCCACTATGCTCATGATCCCAATCAAAAGATAACAACAGTTATCAAAGTCTCCTCTTCCTTGTGGTCACTCACCTTCTAGGCTCATGCATCCCATTCTCTAGTGCATGATTCCTCAGAAGATCCATATTACCCGCCAAGGATTTCTCACACAAGAAGAGTTTAGGGACTGCACTGAGTCTTACAGCTAAGGCATCCCTCATGCATGCTCTACTGAGGCATCCCTCAAGCTTGGTTTAACACAACACAACCATATCAATGGTGATCATGGCATATCACATGATCTTCATGTCATGATAGTTTCCTTTTCAATTCTTTCCAGATTGACAATAATCATTTGTCCCTCTAGGAAAGATCTATAATCTCATCTATATCACATGCATACACTAATTCCTGAGATGTTTTTATCAATTTCAATCAAGAAATTCTTTCAAATCTTCCACCCACATATTTTCATTTCACTTATCCATTTTCAGATATATTCCATATAGGAACCAAATTCAAAAGTATGATACTTCCTTCTCATATCATTTTGACTCTTTTACAATCAACAAACATTATTCTTCCTTATGGAATTAAATTTTTTCCATATCCAAGTCCATCCTACCTGCAATTTCAATCTTCACATGGCGAAACAAATTGTTAGTTCTCATGCACTTTACATTTTTAATGCACACCTGCAGTGGCTCACAACCAAATTTAAAATTGTGCATACTAACAATTAAATCACCTCTGTATATCTATTTAATCGTATAAAGAAAAATGAATTTCCACTCCTCACACATGCATTACTTTAACATACCCATCCCTTCAAACTGCACTCAATTAGCATATATCACTAAACCAATGTACCAATATCAATGACCACATTTACACAAAATGCACCCTTGCATTGGTTTCAGATTACCATATTTTATGTTAGGAAATTTGCAATGGTGCATTGGAAATCAACCAACCTTTCACCTAATGGATTATTTATTCACATTTATTATTACAACAATATTGTGTTTCCTACATTGATATGAGCATGCCCTTAAACCAACATACACTATATGAAATTAAAATTTCATACAGATGCATTCAAGCATTCCAAGGTACCAATGTTCATGGTCATCCAATTCCTTTCTTTACCATTCTTACAATTCAGTTGGAATATTGGAAGGTCCTTATTCCATAATGGGTAGTTCAATACATGCCTTCTTTCATACAACATACATCTCCTCAATGCACTTAACCAGTGTGTCTTCTTATGAGAACTTATGCTCTTAATAATGGATGATTGATTTATGCATTCATGACACATTTATTCATGAATTTCTTTTAACAACTCCAATCATATTTGACTACCATAGGTTCCTCCCTCTATGATTTAGGCTCTTTTCCTCAATATTACCATGCTTGGGTATCAATGAAACACAACAATCAATTAAATTCACATGCATATCATCAAGATATAAAATATTTCAGAAGGGATTCTTACCCAATCCCTTTCAAAACTCATGCCACATAGGCATGAAATTGTTTATACATGTTTTGGCTGATAGCACCCTCTCTGATATTACCTCATCATTGGTGCTTTAGGGGAGATCCTAAGGCCCCTTCATCATCTCTTTCAACAACAACCTTCTTTTATCTATCATTTGATTGAGGTTGTCCACCACTGGAAGTTGTTCTTATCCAACAAATTCAATCCTTTCCTACACATAACAAGCATCATCACATTCAAAGTTATATCAATTGTCATGTAAAATTTTAAATGCATGTACCATTAATTAAGATATTTTTTTTTAGATATGTCCCAACATATCTATGTGCACTTTACCACATTATCCTCAATGTTCTCACTAGTGCAATCATAAAATATTTCAGTTGTTTTAGTATCATACAACCATCAACATTCTCATGTTGAAATCATCAACACTTGACTAGCATCTCAGTTTCCTCATCCCAAATAAACACAATAAAAAACAAGAAAGGAGACAAGGGATTCTCCCCTTTTCCAACTCCTTTTCACAATCTGGAACCTTCATCTTATCTTAATTATTTTCAAGTCTTCACTACCTTTGCATAACATGTCTTAACCTAGATAATTTATTTAAACATATTTACTGATTTTTTTTCCTTGGCTTTAACAAATTGTCTTTTAAAGCACACAACTCTATTAAAAAAAACAAATCTTTAGAGTTAGAAATGTATTCCTCCTTTTCTCCTTATTTTCTTTTGAAATATATCCAGTTTTTGGGATCTGTTTGCTCCATTCTTTGAGCAGTCTCAATCAAGTTCCATATTGATATTTCCTAAATATAATCACCATGTTACTACATCATGATTATATCATAATTCAATTTCATTACAGTGCATATATTCACGTTAACCATAAATGGAATCTAGGATTCTTATACAAATAGGCTTTTAAAATGTAATCTAGGATTCTTATACAAATAGGCTTTGCAGCCTATGGCCTAATTTTCCATCAGTCATCATAATTATGGCTTTGTTCTCTTGACATATTCTTTACACAATTCCTCCACAAGGAACCATCCTAGCATACCATTTCCTTTATTCATATCCATCATTGTCTAAAATGACCTCAATGTTGAGTCAACATCGGCTTCATAATTTCATAAATTACCCAATATCCCATAAGGAATATAAGCATGCATTCTTATTATGCATTCAGATAGTGCATTCACACATGAACATTATTCTATTAACACTTACTTATTTTATGAGGACTAGCAACAGTACAAAGAACTCCCTTTTCTTTCTCCTGTATGGATTATTCTAACAACAAGTTTCCTTCATTACATGTCAAGTAAATTGAACTTACAAATTTTTTATCATTCCTATAAACATGAGGAATTGTATATGCAAGGCTTAGTAATTTTTTTAAGCAACAATTATAATTGATATGGGTTCCATCAACCCATTCTTACAGGATGTATTACAACACCAGTTCATTTATTTTCTAAACTCAAGTTTCCATTAACACGATTATGTCATTTTCATACATTCACATTCAGGTTCAAACATTGATTCTTGTTAGCATATACCCACTCCTATAGGAGAAAATATTAATCCATATTTCAACAACAATTCTTTTATTGCAAGAAACCACAAAATAAGATTTCAATCTATAGTCCTTCTCAAGGAACTTGTGCAGATAATAAATAAACTTTTTAACACACCTCTTTCTAACATGCTCATCTTGGCCTTGTTATACTAGTTATGTGACTAATCTCTAGCCCATCCAAGACAAGTGTTTGAAAATCTACTCTAATACCACTCTATAGGACACCCAACCCCCTACTTACTGTTTAAATGGGTGGGGTATCAAATTTTTAATTTTCCTCATCCATATTAAATCCTCTTTCCAAGGGAACCATTGTCTTATACTCATCAAGAGATTAACAATGATATCAAAATTTCCTTGATCTCAGAATTTGGATCAAAATTTAAGGCCCTTTAATAATTTTTATAAGAATAACAAACCTATACATTGACATGTGGAAGGTGACATGGCATCACACAAGGTGGTTACATGTCATTATACATGGTAAGTATGTAATGTGGTAGGGTTATGTGCCACCAGACTAGGTGCAACACCTTCCACCCTTATAATATTATCAACATAATTAATCATTATATGAAAATTCATGCCTTAGGATTTTATTTATTTAATCCATAGTATTAATGATTAATCCTCATTAATTTTAATCCCTTGCATATTAAAATTTTATCTTGATCCATTTTACCAGCCCAGTAACTATTGACATTTTACTTTCCCATTTTTACTTTGGGATCCGAACATCCTGATAGGGTTTATTGTTAATATTTCATTTACTAGCCCTAGGTATATCAAACTTGCATTTTTACTATTCCCAAGATCCGATATGGGAATATTAACAATAATATTATATGTTATAACAAACCCAAATTGTATTAAATCAATTCAATAATATAATTGTACTGCCCCCCTGGGAATATAATTTTCCACACACCCCACTTCATTTTTATTTTCTGGTGCATGATATTCCAAGGGAGATTTAATATTATTATTTTATTACATATACTCACCCACACATGCACTTGCACTTAATAAGTTTATCTCATATCATCCCCAGGGTACATCGCCTTCACATGCACATGCACCTTCAAGTCTCGATCTTCTGATACCTGATAGTGTAGTGGGTGCAGTGGGGATTCAACATTATAATATTATATCACCTATCGGTATATCGCTTATCCCATTATTAGTCCCTATCGAAGGCGTAGAGGGACTATAGCGATCGATAATTTATTGACTTCATATTAGTTTGTCCTTTGACTAAAAATATTTTCATGATCTCTATTGTTGGAACTAGAGGACTAAAAACATTGATTTGTATATAATAAAAAATTACTATATATGTTATGATATGATTGGATAACATATTGGAGATCTTATTGCCAGCATCACTATTCCCAATGTTTTATATGTTAACATATCCAAAGTTTTTTATCATCTACGATCTTTCTAAAATTTTACTATTATTTTGAAATGTTTAGATATCCAAAGTTTTGAGCACTGAGAGTCAGTTTTTTATTAGTTGACTTCATATTAGTTTGTCCTTTGACTATTTTTTTTTTGCATGGTCTCTATTGTTCGAACTATTCTTACTATTTTTTTTATTGTTATTATTATTTTATATTATTATAAAATAATATAGTAATTATTTTGCCTACGTAACAGACCTGCCACACTGCATTCTTTCTTAAATGTTTACACAACGCAAGGCCCTTCGACGGTCCTGACATACTTAAATGTTTATCTAACAGGACTCACAGCATTAAATGTTTACTGAACATGCCTGTTACAATACATTTTCCTTCGATTTTTTTTATACAATGTTCTATGCAGTGAGTATGGGCAATATTGTTCTTAAGCAACATTACTGGTTCACTGGTAGATGCTTGCTCGTTGCTTGTTCACTAGTTTCTTGTTTTTATGTTGTTGTTGCTCTCGTTTTCCTGTTGGTCTTGTTTCAGTTTGCCTGCTTTCAATTTTGCAGCCATGATTGGAACTGCACTTCTATCGTTTCCCATTCACGAGTTGGTTTCAATGTCATGTTTATCTTCCTATTGGTTGTTTTTTGTTTGATATTTGCAGTTTGCAAGTGAGAAATTTCAATACTAGAAATGCCTGAGTCAAAATCCTCTTGCATAACATCTTTGTATGTGAGAAGAAAATATGATTTCCTTTTCTTATATGTCACTGTGGCTGTGATGGAGGTGGGTTATGTGTCAAACATTGGTGATCAAGAACGAGACAGAGACACCATTACAGTCATGCTTCTCTAGTCGTAGTAGTCACATACAAAGATGGGTTGCAAGAGGATTTTGATCCCTCCCAATATTGAAAAATACCAATCATGCAAGATGCAACTTTCTTAATTGTTTACACAATGGAAGGCCTTTGGAAGGTCCTCACATCCTTAAATTTTTACCTGGTAGGCCTCACAACTAGAAATGTTTACTTAACAGGTGTGTTATAATACATTTTCCTCTGATTTTTTGATACAATCTTGTGTGTAGTGAATTTGGCCAATATTGTTCTTCACCGACATTCCTGGTTGACTGGTTGATGCTTTCTCGTTGGTTCACTCTATGTTTCTTATTGTCATTTGATTCAAATTTGTAGATTTTAGGTCCTGCAGCTACAGTTGGGCCTTTTGGTGCTTGTTCACTAATTTGTTGTTTGTTTCTTTCTTTTGTTTGCTTCAACTTTGCAAGGTTAGGGTCCTGCATCTACAGCTGGCCTTTTTGTTGCAGTTTGCAACCAGGGTTTGTGCTTCTATCCTTCCCCATTCAATGATGGGTCTCATTGTTGTGGTTGCATTACTGAATTGCTTAGCAAGCCTGCTACAATACGTTTTCGTCCAAATTTTTTTTCTTATGCAATGTTGTATGTAGTGAATATGGAAAATATTGTTATTTAGAGGCATTATCAATTCACTGGTTGATGCTTTCTCATTTCTTGTTAACTGGTTTCTTGTTTGCTTGTTGTTGTTGCTCTTGTTTGATTGTTGTTGTTATTGCAGTTTGCACGCTTGGGATTCTGCAACCATGAATGGAACTGCGCTTATATCATTCCCCACTAACGGGTGGGTTTCATTGCTAGGTTTATGTTTGTATTCATTTTTTTTTGTTTGTTATTTCTAGTTTGCAGGTGAAAAAATTAAGTACTGGAGATACCTGGGTCAAATTCCTCTTGCAGAACATCTTCGTATGTGAAGAGAAAATTTGATTTCCTTTTTTATATGTCACTGGGTATTATGGAGGTGGCTTCTGAGTAGTCACATACAAATATGTTCTGCAAGAGTATTTTGATCCCTCCCAGTATTGAAAATGATTATTTGCAAAATGGAAAACACACACACACACACACACACACAACGAATAAGGATGCAACCATGGCAGTGAAAATTATCCATGAATGGGGAGTTGCAGAATGCCAACCATGCAAAATGTAGATTTCTTAAATGTTTACACAGTGGGAGGCCTTTGCATGGTCTTCAGTCTTAAATGTTTACCTAGCAGGCCTCACAACCTGAAATGTTTGCTTAACAGGCGTGTTACAATATATTCCTCCAATTTTTTTATACAATCTTGTGTGTAGTAAATTTGGGCAATATTGTCTTCATACTTGTTCATTGTTTTGTTGTTTTCCTCTTACTCCTCTTTGCTTCAAATTTGTAGGGTTGGGGTTCTGCATCCGCAGTTGGACATGTTGTTGCTGTTTGCAGGCCAGGGGTTGCGCTTCTGTCCTTTTCCATTCACCTATGGGTCTCGGTGCCGTGGTTTCATTTATGTTTGTTGGTTGTTGTTTACTATTTCTAGTTTGCAAGTAAGAATTTTCAATACTGGGAATGTGTGAGCCAAAATCCTCTTGCAAAACATATTTCATATGTGACTACTACGACCAGAGAAACATGAGTGTGGCGTTGTCCTGGTTTTTTTATTGAGGATGTTGTTCTCCATAGATACCACCTCTATTTAATCCATAGTGACATGGAAAAGGTTGACAAATATATGACAAGTGAATTCATAAGAATACATGAAGAACATGAAATAAATCATATTGGTACTATGCAAATGATACATGCACTTGGAAATACATTTCTTACTCTTCAACTAATATCTGCTCAACAAACAGTAAACATTGCACTTTCCTTGCCCTTGGACTATGGTTCAAGGAAATGTGTCTTCAAAAACACGTCTCCAATTGAGAAACACAAATTGGAACATGGTTTTATAGTTGGGCCACCAAAATATACTATTAAGATATAATAATATGAAAATTTTTGCAATAGATATAAACAACATCTCTTTTGACTTGAACCAGACTTTGTCAAGATCCAACTATATTTCATAGCTGAGAATTTTTTTCCCATAGTTAATGTGTTTCTATGGATTCATAATTATGAGACTAAGTGTTGTTATGTGACGGATAAATTTCTTATCTCCCTTTATTTTTCCTCTTCTATGCTAGCATGTTTTTCCCTTTTCTTCTTCCCCTCTATTATGTGTTTCGGGTTCTATACTTAGTCATGTTTTTGTGATCATGGGTTCCTAGGGTGGAGAACTAACAAATCCTCATCTCCATCTATATCTTCACATCACGAGTCCGACCGACCGTTGTTCGTTTTCATACCTAGAAAATCTTATGAACGTGGGTTCGCGGATAGGTGTTATCGAACTCTGGTGCCCCGTGTTCAGGGTATACATCTTGCACCCAAAACTTCGATGATCTACAATTCAACCCCGAAATCCTCGAACTTGCAAGCCTAACTCTACCTATGATGACTCTGTCTGACCGACCCACCTTTCCATACTTAGTCGAGTCTTCAAATTTTCACAGGTTCATGGACTCCCGACTTCACAAAAGTTTAAAAGATTTTTTCGCTCCCCTCCATCTCCGCCACCTTCCACCCTTCCCAATGAAAATGAATTGTTCTTTTACTAGTGACAGCTCCCCAGACAGGTTTTAAAATATTGGCATTAATAAGAGGAAAGCTCGAGGACATCTCCCATTAAAATGCATTAACAAGTGAATATTATGGGATCTGATGATTTTTTTGCGTCCATATTGAATTGGCAAAAAATTGTTGGTTATTTTAGCTTTTTTAGGCATCATCATAGTAAAACTGCAATATTGTACTACCCCACTATCATCCACAAACGTGTTATGTCATTTGAGAATATGCTTTCATATGAAAATGTTAAATCATGTTATTAGTGACTATTCAACACACATATTTGAAAATATTGGCATTAATAGGTGAAAAGATTGAGGATATCCTCCATTAAAACGAATTAAACCAATATTTATGGAAGATTATACTATCATCCTCCAACGTTCATTTTAAATACTTATTCCTATTTCCCTCTATCATCGAAAACTTGGGCTTTAAGGTGCCTTTGTTGTAATGTTCCTGGTCATCCACATGTGAGACAACTTAGAGATGCCATTTAGGCCCAATTGAAAGACAAGACAATGCTTTTATGTGACGTCATCCTTGAGAAAAAAAAATCATGTTAGCCAATAGAAACTCAAGCACAAAAAATTCAAGTATCTTATGATTATTATTCTCCCTATATTCGATGCTTTGGTTGGTTGAAAGGCCTTCCTGAATATTTGTATGTTGAACTTCTTTGTTTTGTTACTGGAAATTGGAAGGGACTTTCAAGTCACCTGCAAAATGCTCCTTTGTTGAAGTATATAGCTTCTTCCAACAACACAGATTTGGAAAGGGTATCAAATCCTGCAGACCACACGTGAATTTATCTTTTGTCAGAGGAGTTGCGGATATCATGGCTTGCAAAATGGTCCAGAATATTCAGAAATGACGCCAAATATTACTCCATGCATGAATATACTCATAAGGAAATTATAAATTTGGATCCTCACAAATGTGAGAAACTATATGGGTGGTTGAATCAACATCCTAAAATTACAGAAGTTTCTATTTCAAAGTTTGTTGAGCAACTTCTGGGTGTGGTAACTGGGAAAATTTAATGGGAAGGAATTATAGATTATCAACTTTGCAACACTTTTTGAAGATTACTTTATACTACCACTGTAACACACCCACTATGGAATTCAAAAATTTCTGGACTTTTTCTTCTTCTCTCCGAGGAACAGAATTCCCCAAATCCCTATGGGGCCTGATGCAGACCCTACCATCCCTTATCCTTACCCATATGATCATCGGCTACGACCAAAGGCCTTACCAAAGAGGTGCTCCCGGATTTCATGATTCGAGAAATCGCAATGCATGTATTCCTCTATTCTCTTATCTTTCGACGGGATGAAACCCGAAACGGACCTAACCACCTAGAGAGGTTATCAACAACCCAAATTAAGTCCAAGTTCTCTACCCTTTGGGATTTTGCATACCAAAATTTTGGAAGGTGCAATGATAGGAGGTCTCACNTATATATATATATATATATATATATATCGCTCGGCCTATTTTTGGGAATTTGCAAACTAGGTTTTCGAGATATGTGACAACCTGAGAACTTACCATTAGGTATCCCATGTGCCGAAACACAGTAACACCTTGTCTCGTCTACCTTATTATTATTTCGGGGTTTCACAATTTGGGTTTTCAGGACTGGCGAGCACCAGAGAACTTACCAATAGGTATCTCCGGTGCCGAAATACCAAAACACCCAACACTATCCATGCTAAGCCATTTCAGCATTTCTCCTTTTGTGATTTTGCATTATGTGAGAGCAAGGGGTCTCGCTCCTAGGTTTCCCGGGAGTCAAAAATCCGGAACACCAAACTCTATACAGGCTCCACTATTTCGAGGTTTCGAGACTGGCGGATACATGGGGCCTGCACTTAGGTACACGGGGTGCTGAGATACCGAAGTATAAATAACTTCTCCGCTTCTATCTTTTCGATATTCCGTAAGTCGGGATTTTGGGACTTGTGAATACAAGGGAAACTTAACTTTGGGTCTCTCGGGTACTGAAACGCCGAAATGTCAAACCATGTCACACTGTGCCAAATCGAGATTCGCGAGTCGAGGTTTCGCATATCGAAACTTCATGATACAAGAGGTCAAAGATTCACACTCCTCGACTACAAGAGTGTCGAAAAGCCAATACACTCACTCGTCATTCACTCGACCAAATTCGGGGTTTCACAATTTGGGATTTTGCAACTAGCGGTTATAAGGGAACTTATCCTTGAATATCCTGGTTCCCAAAATACCGAACATCAATACTTACCCATGCTGGTCCACTTTGGGATTTCGCGAATCGGAGATTCGTGGTGTGTGTAGATAGGAGGTCTTGCACCTAGACCTTCCGGGAGATGAAACTCCGAAATACCAAACTCTAAAACCTGCACATCTATTTCGGGGTTTTAGCCATCAGAATTTTGCGGGTTGGGGATTGGAGACTTGCGAATACAAGGAACTCACCGCTAGGTATCCTGTGTACCAAAACACTGACCAGAATCCAGGTGTCCCTCTAATGGATGGCGATGACCCTTAGCCACAATCACCGGTCATTATCTTTTTGGAATGATCAACGGTTATGATCAAATTCTTGGCTTTCCTAAACTCATTCACACCCTAAACTATTTCGGGGTTTTGGTTATCGGGATTTCACAAGTCGCGAAGACAAGGGTTCTTGCCTTTTGGTTTCCCGGGTGTCAAAATGCCAAAATGCTTATCGAAAATCACGTGTCCCTATAAATGGATGGTCCAGGTACTCCCACGGACCTTGGGATCTACGGTCCCGATTTCTTCGCTACTCGCAAAGATAAAAAGGGGTTGAGGCATTAACGCCCTCGTTTCTTCCTCCAATATAATGGTTTTGATTGGCCTTAGATCTTTCGAAAGGATATCGTTCATTAATCGAGACTTATCCACATGCTATCATTTCAGAATTTCACAAATTAGGGTTTTGGGACTTGCGAGTGCAAGGGAATATGCCCTTGGGTATTCCTGGTACTGAAATGTCGAAACATCGAGACTTCTCTGCATGTTATCATCTCAGGATTTTGTAAATCGAGGTTTTGGGTCTTGTGAGTATAGGAAAACTCGCACTTAGGTATTCTGGATACCAAAACGCCGAAATACCGAAGTCAAAAGGGCCAATCTCCCTCGTGCAAAGTTTGAAGACTTACACCAAAAATCCTCCAGCAGATTCTTGGGTAAACTTTCCAAAAGGGGTATCTCTGTGCGGAGATCTATCCAAGGTATTACTGGAGACAGATAAGGGAAAATAAATTCCAGAGAACAAACTTGAAATCTGAGTTAGTTCAACATATATCTATCTATATCTGTATAAGATGAATGTGTTCATTCCAGTATAAGCATACAGTCACCATTCTTTTATCAAAACACCACATAGACAATCTTATACTGAAAACCAAACACAATTGCACAAACCATGAGTATATATGTCTGAATATAATTTTCAAGATACGAGATATAACACTTATTATAAAAACATCAAGTTTGATGCAACTGCTAAGATGGGTGCTCCTTTCCACCCAACCGTAGGCTCAACGATTCTGAATGGATTTACCACTAGCCACCCCCGAGCTGAGACCACGATGCTGTGAGACTGAGTCTTTGTCCATCAGTCATCGAGAACAAAGGTTACTCTCCTTCTTCTCTGCTATCACTCACTCTGTATTCCTCCAGAGTCATTTCAATTTTCTCTTCTCATCCCCTCGCATTTGTCCCCTCCACACTTCTTCCCCATGCATTTCTCTCTTGCGAGGTTGTGTGTGGGCATGACCTTCCTCATGGTGGTTAGGCCCGAGGCTTCTACGGATGGGCAGTTTACCCCCCATCCCTCATTAATTCATGAGGAGCCCCCTTCACCTACCAACCTAGTGAGTCATTCAATTTGGGACCAGCGAGCCGCTCTTGGTTCTTCGGGCTAGTGAATACCAAATATGGTATTGGTTTCAATGGAAGTTAATACCACCATTCCAGGTGCCCTCCACCACCTTTCTTCATCCGTCATGGTCTCTTTTTCAACACATCCCCCTCTCAATAGTTCTACAATATATATTCATAATATTATTTGCATTCATCGACCTTGTTCACAAGGTCCATACACATCACACATTCACATTCTTGAGTTTTCCACAGTTCTTGGCCAGTATAGTTATTTTTACAAACTGAGGGAAACATGGTGTTACAATTCCCTCCCCCTTAAAGGAACATCGTCCTCAATGTTCTTATCTACCAACATGACATGCATGTACAGAAGTAAACAAAATCAGATATGCCTATCTCATGGCATCCTCCATTTCCCATGTAGCCTCATCTGGGCCAAAATGTATCCACTACACCTTGACCTATGCAATGGTTCGGTTTTGGAGTGGGGTTTCCTTTCTGTCCAGTATGCATTGAGGTTCTGGTAGAAATTCTCCCTCCAGTTCCACCTGGATCATGGACCATTCAATTATATGATTAGCATCATGTACATATTTCTTCAATAATGAAACATGGAAAACATTATGTGCTTTCACGGTGGGAGGAAGTGCTAGCCTATAGGCTACAGGTCCCACTCTATCTAGAACCTCAAAGGGTCCACAATACCAAGGTGCCAACTTGGCACAAGCTCCCATTTTCAAGGAACTCTTCCTGGGCCTAACTCTGAAATATATATGGTCTCCTATCTTGAACTCTCTTGGAGTTCTCTTTTGGTCCGCATAACGTTTCTGTCGGTTCTGAGTGACCTTCAAGTTTTGTTTTATCTGAATCACTTGTTGTTCCATTTCTTTCAACGTGTCAGGTCCAAAATAAATTATGTTTACGGGATTACTCCAATTTTTTGGAGTATTACATGGCCTACCATAGAGGACTTCAAAGGGACTCATCTTTAAGGATTCTTGGTATCTGTTGTTGTAGGCGAATTCCACCAGTGGCAGGTAGTCTTCCCACTTCTTGGGTTGATGCATTACATGCATCCTTAACATATCTTCTAGTATTTGATTTACTCTTTCTATCTGTCCGTCGGTTTGAGGGTGATAGGCAGTGCTAAACAACAACTTCATCTCTAAACCAGCCATCAGTGATTTCCAAAAGTTGGAAGTAAATTTTGTGTCTCTGTCAGACATGATCTCTTTCGACATACCATGCAGTTTGAATATCTCCTTCATGAATACCTGGGCGATATCTATTTCTTTGCAAGTTGATCTAACGGGGATGAAATGAGCAGAATTGCTCAATTTATCCACCACCACCATAATGGTGTCATTCTGTTTGGTTGAGTTTGGTAATCCAGTGAGGAAATCCATGGAGATGGTTTCCCATTTCCATTCTTGGATTGGTAAAGGTTGCAATAATCCTGCTGGGTGTCGATGTTCTGCTTTAACCTGTTGGCACTCTATGCATTTGGCCAAGTATTCAGCTATGTCTTTCTTAAATCCAAGCCAATAAAATTGTTTCCTGGTGGCAGTGATCATCTTCTCGTATCATGGATGACTATTATAAGGTATTTTATGTAGTTCATCCATAATGAACCTATTAAAGTCATCACAATCTGGAATGTACAATCTGCTTCTGTAAGTGAGAAGACCTCCTTCGGTCACCTGGTAGACTTCATATTTTACCCCGACGGGTTCTTGCTGTAGGTATAAGGTCACGGTTTGGATGAAGGGATTTGTCTTTTGTGCATTTCTAACTCTTTCCTTAACATCCATCTCACAGGTGCTCACCGTTGCTAGGTGAATTGTTCTCATGCTTCTGCTAAGGGCATCGGCCACCCTATTTTCTTTTCCTTTAATGTGTTTTATTTTGAAATCAAATTTGCTAAGGAGGGCCATCCATCTAGCTTATTTGCATTGAGCTTTGGTTGGTCAAACAAATATCACAATCCACAGTGATTTGTCATAAGTACAAATTTCCTTCCTAGGAGGTAATGCCTCCACATTTTCAAGGTGTGCACTATGGCGGCCAGTTCTAGATCATGAGTCACATAGTTGACTTCATGTTTGTTTAATTTCTGAGATTCATAGCAGACCACATTTCCTCCTTGCATAAGGACTCCTCCGAGCCCTTCCTTATAGGCATCTATGCACATGAGGAAATTAGCTTCGGGATCGGCAATCTTCAGCACGGGTGCATGGGTTAGTAGATGTTTCAAGGTTTGAAATCTTTCTTCACATTTCTATGTCCACATGAATTTTGTCCCCTTTTTCTGGAGGGTAGTGATTGGACAACCAATCTTGGAGAGTCCTTTTATAAATCTTCTATAGTATCCTACTAATCCCATAAAGGATCTGATATCTGAAACATCCTTTGGGGTAGGCTATTCCATGATACACCTGATCTTGTTAGGGTCTACCGCTATTCCTTCTTCCGATAAGACATGGCCTAAGTATTGTATTTGCTTCTGGAAGAAGTCACACTTGTTGAATTTGGCATAGAGTTGATGTTGTCTTAGCACTTGCAGCACAAGCCTAAGATGCTCTTCATGCTCTTCTCTATTCTTGGAATAAATTAATATGTCATCAATAAAAACAAGCAGAAATTTGTCTAGAAATTTGCCGAGTACATTATTCATCAAGCACATGAAAGTGGCAGGGGCATTGGTTAACCCAAATGGTACTACCACAAACTCATAGTGACCATACCGTGTCTGGAAGGTGGTTTTATGGATGTCCTCACCCTTGATTCATACTTGATGGTATCCCGACCTCAGGTCAATCGTCAAGAAAATAGACACACCTCCCAATTGATCAAACAAGTCATCGATCCTGGGCAAGGGGTACTTGTTCTTTATGGTTACCTTATTGAGTTGTCTATAATCTACACACAATCTAAGAGTACCATCCTTCTTTTTCAAAAACAGGACTGGTGCTCCCCATGGAGACACGCTGGGCTGGATATATCCTTTATCCATCATCTCTCTCAATTGTAATTTGAGTTCAATTAACTCAGGTGTGCTCATCCGGTAGGGTGTCCTAGACACCGGCACTACTCCTGGTGCAAGTTCTATCGAGAAGCCAATGTCCCTTCTCAAAGGTAGACCCAGTACCTCTTCTGAAAATACATCTCTGTATTCTCTCAGGGTGGGGTGGTCTTCAAGGCTTGGTTTGTCACCTTCAATTGTTTTTAACACCTGTATTGCATATAGCAGACATCCCTTTTGGCAATACTTTCTCATTTGTAGAGCTGATATTTGTTTCACCGAGATAGGTTTTCGAATCCCTTGAAGGGTTATCCTTTTTCCTTCTTTGCTTACACACTCTAAGGTTTTATGGTAACAGTCCAGTCTGGATTTATGGGTGGCTAGCCAGTCAATACCAATCAACAGATCATACGATCCTAGGGGTAATAGGTTAAGGGTTGCTTGGGTGGGGAATTCACCCAAGATTAACTGGCAAGCTAGTATGACCTTTGTTCTCCTTCTTTTGGTGCCAGTGGCTAAATGTACCAACCATGGCTTGGTGTTTTTATGTGGCTTTAGTTTACACTTATCAACAACATTAGGGGATATATAACTCAAATTTGAACCAAAGTCAATCAAACTAGACACTGGATCGTTGGAAATCATACCTTCTATTTCCACCACCGAAGCTTGGTGGTCAGCTTGGTTATTATCCAAGGCTGTATAAATTTGTGGCACACTCCTGGCCGCATCATTGATGGTAGTAGCTTCCTAGATGTTATAAATTCTTTGACTATTCTTTTGTCGGTGTGGATAGTCTCTCAGCAGATGTTCTTCTCTGCAACCCCAACATTTCAGAGGTTCTCACTTTGGGTTATCAGCCTTCACTGGTATAAGTCCAAAAGTTTTATTTATGCCTAATGAGGGAAAGTTCTGCTAGTGTACACTCTAGGCTGGGAAGCTCATCCTTGGGTTCTTCTTATGGTTCTTAAATCCTAGGGATTTAATCCCCTTTTTCTGAAATCCTAAACTATTTTTTTGTTTCCATCCTTCACGAGGTTCTGCCCGATGTCCAAACTGTTCATGACAATATGTTGCCTTTCGAATAGTGCCTTCTAGGGTCTTTGGATCATCAAATTCAATTTTGTTCCGGTAGTCCTTGGGTAGTCCACTGATGAAGTGTTGTACCTTTTCCTTTTCTACTTTTATATAAGGTACATACCTCAACAAATCAAGGAATTTGTTTACATAGTCCTCTATAGTGAGTTGCCCCAGTTTGAGATCATAAAATTCTTTAGTCTTCTCGTCGAAATATTTTTCCAACAGATACTTTTTCCAAAAGTGTTTCTCAAACTGTTCTCAGGACAGGTCCTCTTTGCAAACCCCTTTCACATCCTTAAGGTCTTCCCACCAAATGGAATCCTTTCTGTTCAAGTTGACGGTGGCCACTCAGGCCTTCAAATTTTCTGAGAAGTCATGGACTATGAAATACTTCTTTAGTCCAAGCAGCCAGGCTTCTTCTTCCTCTCCCTTCTTTATTTCACCATCGAAGGAGGGTGGCTTGGATTTTCTTAATTCTTTGAATTTATGACCCTTGGAAATATTTTGCTTCTTCTGTTTTCTTCGGGGACAAGAACTGGTTCTGCTGCTAGAAGAGCCCTCCGAATCACCAACTTCCTTCTTAGAGGAATCGTCTGGCATTGGTCCTTTTCCTCTGGGGTGGACCTTTCTCAAGGTGCTCCTCTCAGTGTGGCCACTGATATGGCCATGTTTCTGTATCTTAGGTTCATGCTGCATTTTTCGTTGTAGGTCAGATAAGCTTTGTAGTAAAACTACGTTAATTTTTGTTTGTTTCTCTTGTTCTTTCATCATCCTCTCATTGTCAGCCTTGCAGCTTTGTAATTCAACCATGAGACTCCTCACAGTCTCAGCTAGATCTATAGGGGTCCCTACTACTCTTCTTTCGTCAGACTCTTCGTCTCTATTGTGGGATCCTTCTCCCATCTCTTGGTGAGTTACCATTCTAGGCACCTGTAATTTCCCGCGGTTGATCTTCCGCTTGGGTGAAAAAGATAAACGCTGGTTGTTAGTCAAAAATTTATATACATTCATAACCTGTGCATAATTCATATTTCTTTCACATGCATACACACAATCGGGGTTCTCAATTTTAACTTTGACCTTGGATAAGAGAGTTAATATAGAGGGTTACTCCTTTTAGGAGTGCTTCGAACGGAGTCTCTCTGCGCAACTCGTTGATGAGCCCAAGCAGGCCAAGTGTTGTAACCATGCTCTGATACCAATTTGTAACAAAACCACTATGGAATTCAAAATTTTTCGACCTTTTTCTTCTTCTCTCCAAGGAACAGAATTCCTTGAATCCCTACGGGGCCTGATGTAGACCCTACCATCCCTTATCCTTACCCATATGATCATAGGCTACAACCACAGGCCTTAGCAGAGAGGTGCTCCCGACTTTCGTGATTCTGGAAATCGCAATGCATGTATTCCCCTGTTCTCTTATCTTTCGACGGGCTGAAACCCAAAATGGACCTAACCACCTAGAGAGGTTATCAGCAACCCAGATTAAGTCTGAGTTCTCTACCCTTCAGGATTTTCCATACCAGAATTTCGGGAGGTGCGATGACAAGAGGTCGCACAGCTAGGTCTCCCAAGAGCTGAAACTCCAAACCCTACATACATGTATATATATATACATGTCACTTGGCCTATTTTCAAGAATTCGCAAACCTGGTTTTCGGGATATGCAACAACAAGAGAACTTACCGTTGGGTATCCCAGGTGCCGAAACACCAAAACATCCTATCCCATCTGCCCTATTATTATTTCGAGGCTTCACAATTTGGGTTTTCGGGACTGGTGAGCACCAAAGAAATTACCAATAGCTATCTCGGGTGTCGAAATACCAAAACACCCAATACTATCCATGCTAAGCCATTTTGGCATTTCTCCTTTTGGGATTTCACGTTATGTGAGAGCAAGGGGTCTCACTCCTAGGTTTCTCGAGAGTCAAAACTCCAGAACACCAAACTCTATACGGGCTCCACTATTTTGGGGTTTCGAAACTGGAGGATACATGGGGCCCGCACTTAGGTACTCGGGGTGCCGAAATATTGAAGTATAAATAACTTCTCCACTTCTATATTTTTGGGATTCCACAATTCGGGATTTTGGGACTTGTGAATACAAGGGAAACTTACCTTTGGGTCTTCCAGGTACCAAAACGCAGAAACACCGAACCATGTCACACTATGCCAAATCGAGATTTCGCGAGTCTGGGTTTCGCATATCGGAACTTCGCGATACAAGAGGTCGAAGATTCACACTCCTCGACTACCCGAGTGCCAAAAAGACGATATACCTGCTTGTCATTCACTTGACCAGATTCGGGGTTTTGTAGTTCAGTATTTCGCAACTAGCGGTTACAAGGGAACTTATCCTTGAATATCTCGGTTCCTAAAATACCGAACATCAATACTTACCCATGCTGGTCCACTTTTGGATTTTGCGAATAAGAGATTCATGATTTGCGTAGACAGGAGGTCTCACACCTAGACCTTCTGGGAGATGAAACTCTAAAATACCAAATTCTAAAACCTGCACATATATTTTGGGATTTCACCCATCGAAATTTTGTGGGTCGGGAATTCGAGACTTGTGAATACAAGGAAATCGCCGCTAGGTATCCCAGGTATTGAAACAACTATCTGCAGCCACGTGTTCCTCCGATGGACAACGGCGACCCTTAGCCATGATCACCGGTCATGATCTTTTCGGAATGATCAATGGTTACAATCAAATTCCCAACTTTCCTAAACTCATTCACACCTTAAAATGTTTCGAGGTTTTGTTTATTGGTATTTCGCGAGTCGTGAAGACAAGGGTTCTTTCCCTTTGGTTTCCTGGGTGCCAAAACACCAAAACGTTTATCGATAGCCACGTGTACCTATAAATGGATGGTCCAGGTACTCCCACAAACCTTAGGATCTGTGGTCCCAATTTCTTCGCTACTCGCAAAGATAAAAAGGGGTTGAGGCATTAACACCCTCGTTTCTTCCTCCAATCTAACGGTCGTGAATGGCCTCATATCTTCCGAAAGGATCTCGTTCATTAATAGATACATATCCGCACACTGTCATTTCATAATTTCGCAAATCAGGGTTTCGGGACTTGTGAGTGCAAGGGAATATGCCCTTGGGTATTCCTGGTACCGAAATGTCAAAACATCAAGACTTCTCTGCATGTTATCATCTCAGGATTTCGTAAATCGGGGTTTCGGGTCTTGCAATTACAGGAGAACTCGCACTTAGGTATTCTGGATACCAAAATGCCAAAATACTGAAGTCCAAAGGGCCAATCTCCCTCGTGTCGAGTTTGAAGACTTACACCAAAAATCCTCCAGTAGATTCTTGGGTAAACTTTCCAAAAGGGGTATCTTTGTGGGGAGATCTATCCAGGGTATTACTGGAGACATATAAGGGAAAATAAATTCCAGAGAACAGACTTTAAATCTAAGTTAGTACAACATATATCTATCTGTATCTGTATAAGTTGAATGTGGTCATTCCATTATAAGCATACAATCACCATTTTTTATCAAAACACCACATAGACAATCTTATACTGAAAATCAAACACAATTGCACAAACCATGAGTATATATGTCGGAATATAAATTTCAAGATATGAGATATAACACTTATCAGAAAAACATCAGGTTTGATGCAACTGCTGAGATGGGTGCTCGTTTCCACTGAACTGTACGCTCAACGATTTTGAATGGATTTACCACTAGCCACCCCCGAGTTGAGACCACGATGCTGTGAGACTGAGTCTCTGTTCATCAGTGATCGAGAATGAAGGTTACTCTCCTTCTTCTCTGCTATCACTCACTTTGTACTCCTCCAGAGTTCTTTCAATTTTCTCTTCTCATCCCCTCACATCTGTCCCCTCCACACTTCTTCCCCATGCATTTCTCTCTTGTGAGGTTGCATGTGGCATGACCTTCCTCGTGGTGGTCATGCCTGAGGCTTCTACGAATGGGCGGTTCACCCCCCATCCCTCATTAATTCATGAGGATCCCCCTTCACCTACCAACCTAGCGAGTCATTCAATTCGGGACCAGCGAGCCACTCTTGGTTCTCCGGGCCAGTGAAGACCAAATACGATATTGGTTTCGGTGGAAGTTAATGCCACCATTCCAAATGTCTTCCACCAACTTTCTTCAGCCATCGTGGTCTCTTTTTCAACACATCCCCCTCTCAGTAGTCCTGCAATATATATTCATTATATTATTTACATTCATCGACCTTTTTCATAAGGTCCATACACATCACACATTCACATTCTTGAGTTTGCCACAGTTCTTGGCCAGTATAGTTATTTTTACAGACTGGGGGAAACAGGGTGTTACAACCACCTTCTGCAAGAAGTTTGATGTGTTCAGGTAATGATTTGGTTTCTAAAGATCACCTTTTACTACCACCTTCATGTAATCATTTTGTTTCTCTCTTTAGAAGAGACCTTGATGTAGTAGGATATTCCAGAGATTTTCCCACCGAATATCAGTCTTCTTATTGTTTCCCTTGATTTGATTAAGGATAATGCATTTATTTTGTTGTAGTAGATCCAATATTTGAAAAAAATGGAAATTGCTCGATGCTTGAAGCATTGCATTGTCTGGATCAAATAAATCGTCATGGCCTCACTGCAAGCACCTCTTGAGTTGTTCATCAGGGTCACAAATCGATATGGACAATGTGCCTTCCTGGTCATAGAGTGCTTCCATCACCAACTTGTGTTTTCAAAGGTACTTTTATTGCTACCTTATTTCTTTGTCCTTGTGGTGGATCCTTCTATCCCAACCAACATGATGGAAATAAATGAGCTCTAGGGAATTTGATCGCTTCCAGGGATCTGAGTTGACTATATATTAATTTCGGTTAAGTTAGAAAGTATTATGTGTGCAACCTAATGTTAGACATAGAAAATATAATTTCTTATTTCTTAAAATATAATTTACAATGTATTTTTTAACACTGTAATGTCATATAATAAATGTCCGACATGTACCTAATGTCAAGGTCATCATCGCACAAGACACCCAACCTCCAGATATTTATGGATTCACAACAACATTGTAATTGTTGTGACGTAGCAACACTAAAGTTGATGCTCTTTGCAGGTCTGAAAATCCTACAGTCTAAGTGCTTTGATAATGACAGGCCTCCTTGTTCACCATATTAGCACCCTATAGTCAATGGCACTATTCCCATTTCCACCGCCAGTTACGATGTCTGAATTTAAGACACTCTTTTATCCGTGGTTAAACATTTGCACGACAAACTTTTTTTTTTGCTACCCAACACTTCGATTTAAATAAAATCTACTCTATTCACTTTTTACATTTTACATGGAATAATAATTTGTTATAGGACATAGTTATGTGGCGCCCACCCTATAATTAAGAAATAAATGGGTGGACCCATCCTGCTTTCATTCTTCAGGGTCCCATAAATAGAATGAATTAATGACTCTATTTCAACAAGGCAACTTAAGTGTTGATGTCATGTTCCTGTTCAATATTGTGCATATATTAGAGCTTCTTCTATTTGATAATATCCTTGCATATATATATATATATATATATATATATATATATATATATATATATATATAT